>MU227709.1:912580-934573 GCA_018584345.1 Thuja plicata | reverse complement strand
AAGCCACCTGCGGTAAGAAGGGAGCCTCCCCTATTGCTGAGAGGAGAGAGTAATCTCACATACTGCTACCTAAAACACACATTTTGCAAGTTGTAGTCTTAGTGACTTGCAAAATATTTAGCCAACACTACAACACACTCATCAAATGTACGCCTATACCAAAGGTCTCCTTCGGCTAAGCTGCCATGACTAAGAGGTCCATTCCATCAGCAACCCATGATCAAACTTGGATCTTACCATACCTCTAGGGATTTATACCTTGGTGGATGGTGTTACACATCATCATCCCCGCTGATTGGGGTACAACCCATAGTATTGAATCTTGTTGGATCCTCACCCAAACTCATGAGTCTAGGTTCAAGACAACCCCAAAAAGTCAATGGCTTTGACTCGTGGATCCACAATGTATTGCACCTAGATTCATGATTCTTTGCAGTCTCACAAAATGCCCACGCTTAAAAATCATGAAAAAAATCACGTAAAAAATAGACCCATCAAATGTAAACCTAAAAGGCCCTTAGAGACATTAAAATACATTCCATTTTCTCTTTTGTAATATGTACCCTTGTTTTTCTTTTTGTATTTGTTTTGTTTGATAGAGTTTGATACAATGAGATAGAAGCAGATAGGAGTGCAGGAATGTATCGCAAGATATACAAATTTATAACGGCAAATAACAAAGGAAATTGCTTGCAAATACAATGCCCATGACCAACTATATTTTGAAAGTTCAATACAGAAGTGAAACTAGAGATACTTAGATGATTACATCTCATTACAAACATTTACTTAACATACCGATTTGCTGATAATATAAAATATTAAGCAATAGGAACAATAACCAGCAAACTGGGGTCCCAAAGCCCTAGGTGCCAGTAAGAAGCACCTCTAGAATAATTGAATATATGTTCTTTAACCCTAGTAGTAATAACTGATTTTATGAATTGTATCTTCAATAATTGCCTAACATGATTGCAAGTCTCAACCAGAATCTATCTTGCTTTTACATTATTTGGGTAAAGTTATATCTCTAACTATATTACGTTCCTTTTTCTTATTGAACATGTGATTCTAGGGCAAAGTATAGGGTAATTCCAAAAGGGGACATCACAATTGGTATCAAAGCAATAATCCCGCCAACCTAAGGGACAAAACTACTTTAACCGACATCTAATTAGGGTTAGCTATTCAATCCTCTTCTTATGTAGGTCAAAAATAAAATCAAGTAGGCTGACATCGCATTTCTATATGTATGTGCCTTTAACTAATTTATATCTAATATAAGCATGCTTACCCCATGTGTACTCTATATGCATGCTCTTTTCATGTATGCCTTGAGTTTGGTTCACAATTAATGTGTCTTCAACATGTTTACTCCGTGAGAACCTTTCTCATGTATTGCTTCATGCCTTACATGTTTGACATGTATAGTTCATGCCTTACATGTATTTATGGGTATTGCTTCATGCCTTAGATGTATGACATGTATACTTCATGCCTTACGTGTATTTATGTGTATTGCTTCATGCCTTACATGTCTGACATGTATACTTCATGCCTTATGTGTATTTATGTGTATTCTTTCATGCCTTACATGTATGGCTTGACATGTATACTTCATGCCATACATGTATTTATATGTACTGCTTCATGCCTTATATGTCTAACATGTATACTCTATGCCTTACATGTATTTTGTGTATTGCTTCATGCCTTCATCTCTGAAGTGTATACTCCATGCCTGAAGTGTATTTATGTGTACTACTTCATGCCTTACATTATAATGGTAATTGTATATTCAATAATGAAGACAAAGGTTGTATTATATAGGCAATTACATTATGATGTTTCTAAAAGAAACAACGTAAACAGAAGACAAAATTAGAAACTACCTAAACTAAGATGACCACTAAAGAAAAATTACAATATTTTAATACCATCTCTTAATGGTCATCGTTCTAACAACCCTATAGAAGACATAATCTGCAGTTCTTTTGGTCACAAATGCATAGAGAGATGCCCCCTTCTTATCACGCTTGCATAGAGAATTCCACCCCCTTTTCCTTTAGAACACTCTGCAAAATGAATATGTTGATGAGACCCTCCCTGATTCTACAAAACTTTTGGAAATGACCAAGATAACCAAAATCCTTCCATCCTAATGTTGGGAAACAAAACTATCCCTCCCTGTGGCCAGAGTTATTGAGAACAAATTCTCAAACTAAAACCACAATTTTGAGGAGAAAATCGTCAAACCTAAATTGCTTCAAAAAAACAGCCACAATTTTGTTCAAAAAATCGCTTAAAACTCTTGCAGATAAGCTCCACGACTCAAAAACAGATTGTAAGAAACCACGATTTTTGTGGAAAAAACCACAAAACCCTCCAATGATTTTTTCGGAAAAAAAATAAAAAAACCTAGAGACCAGCAACACTAGTCATGATTTTTTTGGAAAAAAACAGAAAACCCAGAAACAAGTTTTGAGAAAACCAAAAAAATCGGATACGATTTTTGAGGAGAAAAAGGATCAAAACTAGACACAATTTTTGAGGAAAATCAATCAAAACCTAGACACAATTTTTGAGGAGAAAAATCAATCAAACCCAGAACACTGAAACATCACTAATGATTTTTTTTGTGGAAAAAATCATAAAACCCTCCTGCGGAGAAAGAACCTCAGCGAGTAGTTGACACAAAATCCAAGACATGGATCAGCAAACAAAACTTCATTTTTGAGGAAAAATAGTAAAACCCTTATACAAAACAATTTTTGTGGAAAAAATCATGCAAAACCCACAATAATTTTTTGTGGAAAAAATTATAAAACCTCTCCAAAACTTTTTAAGGAGAAAAATTATAAGACCCATAAGTTGTCTTTAAGGAGAAAAATTTATAATTATGGAGAAAAATTAGAAAAGCCAACAAAAATCAAAGAGCCCTCCCATTACTGCGGAAACCCTAAAAATAGAAGTCCAAACCACCAACGATTTTCAGAGACAAAAATTCGCACGATTTTTATTAAAAAATCGTTCAAAAAACCTCTAAATAATTTTTACAAAATATTAATTAGGATCAAATCACGAATTTTTTAAAACATTCACCAAACTTTAAAAAAACCCATCAACCCGCTCTGATACCATGTAATGGTAATTATATATTCAATAATGAAGACATAGGTTACATTATATAGGCAATTACATTACGATATTTCTAAAAGAAACAAACATAAATAGAAGACAAAATTAGAAACTACCTAAACTAAGACAACTAAGATGACCATTAAAGAAACATTACAATATTTTAGTATACATGTCTGACATGTATACTTCATGCCTTACATATATTTATGTGTATTGCTTAATGCCTTAAATGTCTGATGTGTATACTTCAAGCCTTACGTATGTTTATGTGTATTCCTTCATGGCTTACATGTCTAACGTGTATACTTCATGCCTTACGTGTATTTATGTGTATTGCTTCATGCCTTACATGTCTGACATGTATACTTCATGCCTTACATAAATTTATGTGTATGGCTTCATGCCTTGTATGTCCTGCATGGATGCTTCGTGCCTTACATGTATATCTTAAGTGTATGCTCCATGTCTGTCATGTTTTCAGCATGATTACTTCATGTATGTGTTTGCCTTCCTAAGGTATGCCTTATGTCTTGAATATGCTTTGCATCATGTCTGATGTATTTCCAGCAAGTTTATTCTATGTGTTGAGTACTTGTAAGTGTTCAGAGTCGTATTCTTGCATTCAAATTAAAATGGGGTACATATTTTAGATTACCAAGACCCTTCTTTTGCAAACATGAGTCTCACAATCCCCTAAATAACACTGGTAAGACACTAAGGGTCGTTGGACATGACAATGCGTTGTTGGACATGACAATGCCATGAAAATCTATGGTGTGTATGCCAAGGGATAGAAAGAAAGAATTCAAATACTCTAACACCATGAAGTGATAGCGTAAGCACATGATGAGTATAGTAAATCTACCTATAAAGTGGCATAAAATAAACGAGTTGAGAAAATATAACCATTCACAATATATTCATGGCAAACAATGGAAAACACTAAGTCACAAGACAATTGCCATAAAAACATCTAAGGTGCAGTCTATATTAACAGTACTACTCCCAAGGGCACACTCGGAGCAACACTTATTAACTTCACAAGTTACAACTTCTAGACCTTTCTAATTGATCAAATGCCCTTCATAAGTTGGTACAGTTGTTTGTGCATTGTTAAGAGATTTATCACTCTAGTTTTTCAACTTTGCCTTAGATATAATCTATTAGCAATAGTGTGTAATGATGGAGTAAAATATCATTTAGGGTGTATATATATAAGGCCCACTATTGGAAGAAAGGTGGGTATGGCATGGATCGCCCACCTGAGTGCTAAGCCTTGCGGAAGTGCTCTACAATGCAATGCACTTCCACAACCACCTAGGTACGTTCAATTCCGGGAAGAAGATTGGGTATTCCATACAACCATCCCCCCACCCCTTTCTATAGTTATAGGGCCCCGACCTCCTCAACTTCCTTGACTTGTCATGTCGAGGGCCTGCGCCCCTGCATGTAGGGGGGTCGATATAGAGATAGCCATCTTATGGCCACTAATCAAAGTGCAGGGGCTAAAAACACCAACAAAGGGACGAGCAAAAAAGGAACAATCGAGTACCACACAACTATTGGCCGGTCGGCCATTAGAGTAGGACCCTCAACAACTTCGCGAGAATGGTAGTGTATGGTGCTCGATCTTCTAGGGGCTGGCTACGAAGGATCACTCATATATAAAAATCTGTTGTCATAAGTTGAACTTGATACTATTGGTACCAAGATCTCTTATATTTGCTGACCCTAAACAATACTTATAATTTCATAAATTGCTGCTCTTGCATAGTGAAATATCACTAAGACCGTATTCAAAGTATAAAGAATCATTGAAGATTGTAATCTGTCACTAATCTTGTACAGTCAAACTCAAAACTTTTACAATTGTGTTAGGGTATAACTACCACTTAACCATGGGATTCAATGAACAAATTCCTAACATCATATGGCCTCCACATTTTATGAAGTATAATTGACATTTCACGCTCTTATCTGGTATACATTATATCGCTATTTCATGATGTGGTCGGTCATCAATAAAGAAACTGAAATGCATCTATGATGGAGAATTACTTAGCTCTCAAACAATGTTTAAGATCCAAAATTGTATTATTAAATTCTTCCCACCCAATGAAGAGATTCTATTGTAGAAAAATTAAAAATTACCCATTGAAGAAACAGCGAATCATTCTTAATAAGGAAGATGATATCGTCTACGATGCATCACCATAGTATTTGCATCTAGGAAAAGAAGACAAGCATTAATAGAAAACATCGCCAATTAAGGTCATATATGTGTGTCATGCTTCTAATCCTCATCGTAATATATGGAAATCCTCTCCTTGATAGATGCAAAAATTGAAATTTCGATTGTCATCCCTCAATTGGTTCCAAACTATGCTATTACCAAATAAGAAAAACTTATCTCGAGTTACTGACCTTGCAAATTCTCAACTCTTGTTCACATGGTTGAAAATTATTGAGATACCCCACTTGGGAGTAAAGACAAAAGCATATCTTGGTTTAAATTTGCAAGTTGAGTTAATATCAGAGTTGTGCAGCAGAAGTTAATTATATACCATGGAGGGTCTAGGGATGACAAATCTCCAAGGGTTAGCTGAGAGACCCTCACATTGAAAGACTTGGATAAAATTGGCATTGCTTGAGGACAAGCAATTTTGGGAAGGGGGGACTGTCATGCCCCACCTAGGGTTAATACAAATTGCAGCACTAAAAGTGAACAACTTAAAGAATAAGAAGCCGACCTAGGGTTTAAATGCATATAATAAAAGATGATCATTATATAAGTATGGGCCAACTCCTTTGTGAGAACACAAAAAGTACATTCTAAATTAAAAAAATATTGATATCTCATGCCCTAGGCAACCTACCTTGAAGGGAAATTAATTTAATTTGGCCTTTCATTTTGGGCTCCTAAAGAAGGCCGACCTAGTATGAAGCGCCCAACTTTGGAAAAAGATATTTAATTAATAACAATATATATTTTGTCTTTCTGACCAACATGGTTTAGAGAGTTGTGACCATTGGAAGGGACACAAGCCTCCATTGTCAAGTGAAGGCTATTCAGGGGGGAAGTTTGATTGAGGAAAGGAGAAAAAATCAGAAATCGTTATCGAGAAGAGCAGAAACAGCATTCATCAATATAGTCACATCAAATTAGAGAAGGAAGGAATGTGAAGTCAATCAAAACAAGAAAGTACAACAGCAAATAAGGAAGAAGACCAGATCATCAAATAAAGAAAGAGACTTGATCAAATATCACTAGTTGGATATACTGGATCCTATACCATTCGGGAAAGCAGACTTCTAACCCAACCAAGTTTGGTATGTAATATAAAAAAATGACGTAATATATCTATAATCTTAAGCTTGGCATGCAACATGGTGATGTTGTATAGATAATTCCTCACATAATGATAAAGGCAATACCGGTAGATGACATGATAGTATATTTGGTATATAATCTCTCTTATATGGATGTATGCAATATGATAATACATTTTACTCTCTCATACATAATGTGAAATATTTAGATTTCCTAATTTATTCATCACAATGCTGTAAACAATCATGTGGTGATGAGGAAGTAAATACAAGGAGGGAGAAACTAATATGAGGTCCTCTTCTAACTAAACCACCTCATGGTGGATGGTTGGCGGCCTGCCATATGAGGCCAAGGGGAGCAAGGTGTATACCGCCCTTAGGCTTAGATGGGAAGGATACTCCAGGCACCCTATTGTAGTTTCCCCTCCAAACTCTACAATGGTTGATTGTTGGAATGGATTCAAAGGAGTCTCAATAATAGGAGGGCGAATGAGATGGCATGAATAAGGAGGGCAGGTATAAGCTTCATGAAGGATGGATGGTGCAAGGCCATATGAGGCCAAGAGGGATGGTATATCTGCTCTTGTGTAGAGTGTGAGGATCGCTTCAAGCACTCTATCATATCTCCTTATCAAAGCCCCATTATTGTTGAACCCAAATAAGGAATTATATATATTATATGATTAAGATGATTGTGAATATATATTCTTTAACCCTAGTAGTAATAATTGATTTTATGAATTGTATCTTCACTAATTGTCTAACAGGATTCCAAGATCTCAACCAAGATCTATCTTGCTTTTACATTCTTTGGGTAAAGACATATCTTTAGCTATATTATGTTCCTTGTTTGTATTGAACTTGTGATTATAGGGCAAAATATAGGGTAGTCAGAAAAGGGGGTATCACACTTGGGTTGAACAAATATTTCTAACTTTGTTTCTTGTCATGTGTGTCCTACTCGGGTTTCCTTGAAGTTCTAGCTCAAGGGTGGGTTTGAGAGAAAACCCTATGAGGTGAGCTCCAATTGCCCATGTAGAAGATTCTTGTTTATTTGCTGGATTGGTGGATTCTCCTGGAGTATACCTTGCCATTGAGATAGCATTACTCATCTTCAATATTCAAGTTGCATTTTAATGTGATTGATACTAGATTTAGTTAATTAAACTTATTAAAGTAAATGGAAATGGAAATTGGTTAGGGTTAGTTTGTTTTAGGTTTTTAGTCATGCATTGATGGTGTGACCACCCCACTCTCATTGAGAAGCCTAGAGGGAGACTATGCTTCATGAAGGTCCTTAAAGTGTCTTGCATTTAGACAAAAACCCCTAATTAGGTTACCTATCACTGTAGGTTGTGCAAAACGAGTTTCATAACACCCACTTACATTATTCTCCTTCACTCACTCTCAGGTGGCATGTTTGTGATAATGTTGCACATGCAATGTCAACAAGTGTGTTCATTATCTATCATGGTAAGCCTAGTAGACATTGTTGGCTAGTGTTTTTGCAAAAAAAACAATTGTTACTTCGAGTTTCATGTCCACATGTAAAATGTGGGCATGATATCCTATAGTTATTTATACTATTTAGTAATTTACTACAATTTCCAAGCTCTTTTTAGTTTTCAGAATAAGTTTTTCCCAAAGTCCCCACCATGCCATAACCCGGCCGTAGGAACTTGGTGTACTTAAATTTTACATATTTCCAAGTACCCTTTTGCAAAACATGGTACAACATACGAAGAAATCATTAAACATATACTGACATCTTTTAAAGACAATTAGAACATAGAACCAAGAGATCAAGTCCATAAAAAGGAAACTACACTCTTTCATACATTCAGCTTTTTTTTCAAATGATGGAACCTGAAAGATAAAACTTATAAGAAAGAAAAGGTAGTCTGGACAAGCAGGACTGATACACAAATACGTTGTTCTTAGTTATCATATTGCTCTTTGAGAGAGAGAAATTATAAAATAAAATCCTAAGGACTTGTTGATGTGAGTTTTATGACTACGCCAATACGCAGGATGAAACACTTAGTATTCTAAGATAGAACACCAAATATCTAATCCCCTCTTGAACAAAGACACCACATATGCTAAAGATTGCAATAAAGATCATAGAGGCGACTCCAAGGTTCCTTCTAGTGTTGGACTTAACTCAGCTTATAATGTGATTTGTTGATAATCACTTGGGGGTTTATGTTAGCTTTTCTATGGAGGGTCTATCAACTTCTCGAATATGAATGATGTGTCGGTTGAGCTCTTCAAACTAATCTTAACAATGACTTGAAATAAAGTGCAAACAAAATAAGGGTTTAGAGATCTAGACTATTTCTACACCTACTCCTACTAATGCAAGAGAATGTTGATGTGGTGAGACCAAACCAGTCCTTGCTTCGCTGTGTCAACTACGCATAAGAGGGTGCAATCTTTAAGGATGCAAGTATGATGTTCAAACCGCTTGTACTCATCAAAACTATAAATAATGCAAATCAATGAACAGGAAGTAGTTGAAGTGAAGTGCTTGCAATTAGGCCCAAACTAACCTTGCATTGTTGTTTGCAATCAACAAACACCAAAAGGTATGGACACTAGCTTCACCATGATGCCAACAACAACAAAATCTTCCATTAAACTATCCAACTATCTTACTTAAGCATATTTAAACTAAGTGAGGAATTAAGAAACCATGCAACACTCCAAAATAGCTTAAGCGATCCACCATGAAATCAACAACGAACTTGCAATTACTTTGGTAGTATTTAGGTAACAATTTCTCCAATTCTCCCCTTTACAAATGATTTGAGAAGCCTCATATAGGGAGCTCCATCACAATGAATGGCCAGGATTGATTCAAGATCAATGGCCCAGATTTATCCAACAAAGCCCTAATGTAACTAATAGCTACAAGCGTTAAATGCTTATCCAATAAGTGTAAAGCAACACCTTGTGGTCCAATAAGAAAATTACATTGCTTTGAGAACCAATGAGAAAATTGGTTAGGTAGAGACATTGAGTGGACTCCACATGTACACTCGGAATGACCTAATTGAATTAGCTTGGACACGTGAAACTGAAATTTTCTGATTGGTTGAAGATGAGTAGGCGCCACCTCTACATGTTTATCTTGTAAACTTGATTAATTCCTTGGAGATGAAAAAACATCTCTTGATACTCAACATTATGAAGCCTTTGATTGATAGTGATGGCATATATTCCCAAATTGCTTCATCTTCATAAGTTTTCCCTATCTTCTTTCATTTTGAAACCTTCTCATTGGCATGGCTTTGAACATACTTGTACTTGAAATTTTGACTCCTTGGCCTCGATCTTTAGAAGTGATATGGGTGCTCCATGGTGTTGGATCTTTCCAATTAAACTTGGATTTCTAAAGGAAATTCAAGTTGGTGATGAATCTCTTCTCTTGTAAATTTGTTCATTCTCCTAGTTCTTTGGTCTCCATCTCGTCTTTGATCTTGAATTTGCATCTTCACTCTGATCCTCAATCTCGAGCATCATCTTCTTGTTTGTCCCTTTGATGAATGACTTTCCATTTGTTGATACTTGAAATCTTGAATTCTCCATGTTGTACTTGATTGAAGTCCTAAAGTGGAAGTCGCCTATCAGTTGAATTCCCCTCGTGGTCATCTCCCTTGATCTTGCTATAATCCCTCTTTGTCCACGAGCATCTCCATATTCATCTCACCTTGCAAGACAAAAGAAAGGAACTTTGTGTTAAATCTGCAATATGACAATATGGGTTAAAATAAATCATTCTAATGAGTAAGCAATTTTTCAAAAATATGATTTCAAGTTAACATGAAAGCTGCCTTTAGATGAACTTCAGCAAAACATTTTTATTTCTGATTTCTTAATTCTGACATCATTTGATTTTCTCTCACATATTCCTTATTAAGGCCATCTTGATCAAGGATTCTCATTGAATTAGGGGCGATATTTTGTTTACAAGGTCGAATTGGCTGAGTCTAAGAGGCAGGTGAAAATCAGGGGGTCAAAGTCCCAGATGGGACTTGGAGTGGTCGGATTCCGACCTTTCCAAGCCCAAGGCTGTACATGGAGGGGTTGGATTCCAACCTCTCCAAGTACCAACCTCATTCAAATACTCATGTTTTCCTAGATGTCTCCTTCATTTTCGATTCGAAGTCTAATGATTTGGATTGATTCTTAGCTCAAAATCTGAGATTAAATTATGAATATCTTGCTCTTAAAGATCTGATTTTCATGTTTTAGATGGAAAATTGCGTTCTTTACCAGCCTAGATAGAACTTGACATGGTTTGGAATGCCCATACTTACACTGAAAATCAATATGATGTCAAAATGTGGGCTCTCCTTGAGGGCAGGAATTTGAGGATTGAAGTCCCTGCTTGGACTTGGTGAAGTTGGAATCCGACCTCTCCAAGTCCCAGCTCCATGTTGCCTTTCCTTGGAATTCATATGCCTTCTTCCCTTCAAAAAACTTCACTTCTCCTTCAACTCCTTCATTGTGATGGCCTTGATGCTGATTTCACCTTGAAATTTTAGACTTGATCATGACTTTCTCTTTGATTGCAGATCTGATTTTGGTGTTTTTCATGGAAAATTTGATCTCCAACCTACTTAAATCAGTTTCATTTTGGTGAGGAGTCCTGATTTGCACCTTGAAACCTTGATATTTCAATGCAAGAAGTCACATGATTTGAAATTTGACCTAAATTGGAGGGTGGAATTTTGGGGACCCAAGTCCTATCATGTACTTGGGGAGGTCAGATAACGACCTGTCCAAGTACAGAGCTGTACTTGGGGAGATCAGATTCCAACCTCTCCAAGTACAACTTCTACAAGTTGTCTCATGTCTTGCCTTTACAATATGTTGACTCTCCTTATGCAATTTCATAAATTTACCCTTCGTTTTCATGTTTTTCTTTCTCTATCACTCTCCAAAAGACTTCAAAACTTCATGCCTTCCATGCTCAAACTTCGCCTTGTGGTTGCATCTTGTCTTGCATTCTCAGGTTGTCTCCATACCAAAAAGTTGTTTCACTTTCATCTTGATTTCAACTCTCCATTGTCATTATACTTCCTTCTCTCTCGGTGACTAGAACTCAAACTTACCCATCATCATCTCAAAGACAACCCTTCCTAGGACTTGACTAAATGTTGGTTTTCACACTCACAACTCCATTCTTCTCAACTGCCTTGACCTTAAGTAGGCACAACTTGCACCTAAAGTTGCTCAAACTCATCTCACTAACCTGGAGACTCGGAAATTGCCACCAAACTAAAGCTAGCTAAAACATCTACTCCTACTGCCAAGCAAAAAGAGGGGGTCCCCATTTGTAATGGGGCGATGGTGTGAAAAGGTCACAACAGGACTGAAGTCCAAAATAAAGAAATACAAAAATACTAAAGAAATTGATGAACGTATTAAATTCAGATGTCATGGATTAAAATGAAGAAGCAAGAAAACAAACAATTCAAATAAAACTTATTTTACAATACTATGGTTTTTCTGCTGCATCCACTAATGAGCACTCTCAAACTATTTGCTTCTTAATCAAAATTCTGCTCAGATTAGGTTTTTTTTTTTTTTAATTGAATTAGAGAGCCATGAAACTCAATTTTAATAACAGAAGTTCCATCCTATTTGAATGATAACTTGTACAAATTTTTGCGACAATAACAATTACACCAAAAGATGAAATTATTAGAATAGCTAGTAAGTTCTTGCAAAGATATCAACTTAGGAAATATTAAATGCAAAAATATGATCCAAGACAGAGAAGATCCAAAATACCACTTACTTCCTTGTTGAGGAACTATCAAAAAGTCTCCATCAGCATTTGCAAAGGCACAGCCTTCCATCGATGCATTTGCAGCATACCTATAAACATAATTCCATAAAAACGCACAAAACATGAATTATCTAAAACGACAGTCAAAATTTTCACATCATCTACTTCATTTTTTCAGGTGAAATGGGCTTTGAATAAATGTCACAAAACATAGGAAACACAGGTTTTGATTATAATATGATGAGGCTAGATCTAGACAAGTTCAAATCCAAAGTGATTGCTTTCCATAGACTACAAATTCAAAAGAAAAGGAGTCTTTCAATACATACTGAAAAATGTATTTGATAGAGACAACCTTCATAACAATAGAAGCAATATTGACAAAGGAAACTTGAAAATCTTAACTTCCTGTGCACAGTAAACCAATATTTATTATGTGGGAATGAGTTTGGACAATATGGACACCTTTAAAGTTATTTTTGCCCTAAATGAGCCCAGACACCCATTCATTAATATATACATAATACATATCCTTCTTAAGATTTTGCATCAAACCATGTTCCTTGACCTAGAAGACTCTCTCAGTTAAAACGGCCTTTCAATTATCGTCAGGTTCATATCCATTAGATCTGTTAACAAAATGCTTATGGATATAAAAGAGGTCATGCCATGTCCTCCTTCATTGCCTCTATTGGTGATTCTTATTAGCTACCAGATGCATTATATTTATTAAAGGGGCAACTAGTTCCAGAATTTAAAATATGACTGATGTAAGCCCTAAACCGACAACTAAAATGGAGACAAAAGCCATTTCCATCACATAGATAGATTGTTAAGCATTCATTATCATCATATCCTTTCCATGGGTATGGACATCTCATTCTCAGCCAGTCTATGCTTGTCAGTTGGGATAAAATGCACAGTTGTTCAAGGTAGGTTAGAAGGATTAATGCCAATTAAATTATCAGTTCCACTGTTGAGTAGAAATTGAGCGAATATGGGATTGCTCAAAAGACGGTTGAGGTCACAGAATAAGTTAGAAAACACACAAATTGCCAAAAGCATACAATGAAAAAGTATGATGAAGGTGATGTACAAAAGACAATCATGGGATGAGATACAGAGAAATAGTCCTACTACATGATGACAAGTAGAAGAATAAGGAAAGGTAACATTTAGATGGCCAGGACCATTTTATTGGAAAAACAATACTGCAACATAAAACCAAGGAGAATAATAAGGAAAGAGTGCTAACATTTAGATGGTTAGGACCATAAATGTTTAAAAAAGATATTTTAGAACAGACCGACATAAATGAAACTGATGAATGGTGAACCCAGTAGATAATGGAGCGAACACTTCTTAATTGAAGTTTTACCATTCATTATGTTAGGGTTAAATATTTCGCCTCAAGTTTCAACATAATCTTACTGATAGGAAAGAAGCTAACTACATAAAGAAACAATTGAAGGAAGCAAGGAGGATCTCTTGGTCTGATAGCAATGAAGAACCATGGGTTCCCTAGGTTCCAACACAGTAGTTAAAGAGTCAAAACATCACTTGTCCATAAATATCATGAATAAGGGGTAATCATGATATTACAGGTCAAAGATCAGCATTCCACGGAGCTACTAAATCCAAATTGCAATAATGATCAATCAAAAGCAAAATGTATCAACCAACAAGGTGAAATGAATTTATTTATTGTCAACAGAAGCTGCTGGAGTCTGATGTATTATTTAGTTTTACTGCTCAGATTTTCGTTTGTGATATTTGTGTCTAGGGTATTTGTTTTCAGAAAGTGGTCATCACTGAATGAAATGCTATTTTAACATCAAAGATAATTATTTGAAATAATGTGATGCCCCCTTTGAAATGTTACTGATTTGTGCCTTTAAAAAATATTTACTCAAAATATGACAATAGATTCATCAAAGATTACAATATAGGATATATATCTAGGTCAATAGATCGCAGCACAATATCCAATGTTGATCAAGTCGTGAATTACCCGTAAATAACTTGCAAATCTGCTCAGCTAAGAGACCCTGTCCCTAACTCAATAGTGATGAAACCAAGAACCCGGTCCCTAGTTTGTCAAAGATAGGAAAAAACCCCATCTCTCCAAACCTTAGCTCACCCTGCAAGCCCAGATACCATCTGGATTGGAATTCAAAACTGATGACTTGGTGTATTTGCTACACTATTGCTGAATAATATTTCTTGATGGATTGACAATCAATCCCTTCAATAATATTTGAATGCTTCTTGAATGAAATTCTGGAGTCATATGCATTGCTGAGTATATTTCTGTATTTCTACTCTAAATCGATGATCTGATTTATTTTTATTACTTGTAAATGATTGTTAGTTGATGTTGAATTGATTGATATTTGAATGATTGATGTAAGTGTGATTGATTGATTGCTCATTTGTTTGCTTGATTTCTTTTACCAATTGATGTTTGATGGATGATTGAATGATTTCTTATGATTTGATGATGTGATGTATTGGTGAGTAATGATTTTCAGGTCGATTCTTGAAAAGGTTTCTGATTATATATATAGCTAAATGAATTGATATTTGATAAAAAAAATCCTGAATTAATATGCCGAATTGATCCTCAAATTGATATATTGAATTGATTGTTGATGATTCCCTTCATGGATGAATTGATTTCCCTTTTATATCATCAAATTGGAGGGAGTCACACATCTTCATCCAAACCATTTCCCTTGCAGGAGTTACATCTCATAATCAAGCACTGTCTTGTTATGTTTAGTGTATTTTAATTCCATGCTAATCGCTGCCAAGTAATATCCTTGTTTAATTTAATTGTATGTTTTGAGGGATCGCTGCCAATAATATTTAATTAATATTAATCTATCCTTTTAAGTGAATCGCTGCCCTTTTTCATTCTTTTCATTTTCTTTGCCTTGGTCGACCCCTCACATAGAATCTATTTTATCATTAATTCCATTGTTTAATTTATTAATGCTGCAATCTGATTATCAAACTTGCATCTCTTAGTTTGGCAAGCCATGGAAAATAAGAACAACCTAAAATCATTTTGCTTTCATCACCCAAGACCTGTAAATATAAGAATCACATATTGGAACATAAAATTATACATCACAAAATATCCACAGATGATACTTAACTTCTATAAAATACAACATTTCTACTTCTCAATTATTATCTGCTCCAGACTATACAAATCTAACCCACAATACCTAAATTCTCCTTGAATGACTAACGGAGATAACAATAAGATTGTCATTACGATATCTAAATTCTCCTTGAACGACTAATACTAATAGAAATAACAAAATTAATGTTATCACAACTGTTATTATTTCAGAGTTCAAAGAACTAATTACAGCACAGTTATAAAAGAATTCCATGACACATACCCCCCTCTTGATTATAGTGATCACTTCAGTAATTGAGGATTTGTCTTCTTTTGTCCCAAACTGATTGCTGGATAGTCGAGCTTGGTACCAGTAGTCTGCAGCATTCAAAAGATACTATTATTTGGTTTCTTCTCATGCTTTGGGGACAAATGTTGACGTAGATAGCCTGTTCTGTACCTAGGGCTATTTGTATGTGGGGCACAGAGTAGCTGACATGTGGTGCACATAAACTTTAGTTGTCTATATTACGTAACTTGTTAAAATTATAATGGGTTGAACTGGCTAAATGTGGCAGAAAGTAGGGTCGACTGTTCATCCTCACCCAATATTATTAGATGAGAGAGATTATATAGGAGATTCATGTCATTGTAGAGGCATCACGTGAGACATTTTGTTTGGTTAAGCTCTCATACTGGAAGATGCATCGAAGTGACTCTTCTGTAAGGAGTATATGTGATGCAAAACTACCTCAAGAGTATGCTTTATAAGCTATTGAATATTAAAGTACATTGATAGCATTCTCCTCACTTCTCTTGTGTGATGTTTGATTCTATTTTCTGCATATCTCTGTCATTGTATGTTTGGTTCTTTACAAATACAAACATGCAATTCAAATTTATGCAATGTAAAAAGTTAAAAACAACAGGGGTATCAATACAAAATTGTAAGTGTTAATATTTTAAAACACAATGATGCAATCTTAGTTTAAAGTAAACCCTCTATGAAACTATGTAATAGTACAATCCTTTTTATCATATTTTTGAAAGATTGCAAAGAAGGAAACTCAAGTTTCTTAGTAACTATTCATAAAATGAGGATCATGTGAATGTCACACATTGCTTGTACATTGAAAATGCATGAAACCCATAGTAACTTTGTATGTGTGGTCAAGCATTCTCCTTCAAGGTCAAATCTCCAACATGTTCTAGAAGAACTTAACAATTCTCTACAGAGTAATAAAGGATTTCCTCATTTATTCTTATAATGAATTTTGATGCCCCTTTCACTCCATTTTTTACATTTTCTCTACAAATGATGAATTTATAAAGAGAATAAAGTGGAAGGTCAAATATAAAATGCTCAAATTCATCAAGAAAAATGATGATTTGTGTAAAAATTTGCAAATAGCAATGAACCAAGGATCTAGAGGTCAAAGAATAGCACAAAGACAAGAGAGATGATATGAACAAGGATAAATTGTATTCTTATTAATGATGCAATATGCAAATAGAAGATATTGGAGATATTGGAGATGATTTACAATATAGAAGTGTTTGCTTATATAGGCAAGGCAATAAGAGACTATGATGAGGAGAAGATAAGCTATCACCTATGCAAGGTGGAATCACATATCCACCAAAGGTGGATCATCCTCCACTATGCAATGAAGTATGTGCAATATGATGAGGATGATAATGTGATATGTGCACTAAAGGTAACAACTATCACCGCCTAAAGTGAAATTCTCCTAAACCATGTGCTAAAATAGGATGCAAACTCCTAGGTGTCTCATATGCAAACTACTATGTAATGCATTATCCTAAGTAAGATTAAGTAAAGTGTAATTAGGAATATTTAATTACACCAACACCCCCCTTAAGTGCAACTTAGCGAAATGCACTTAAACTCACAATGCAAGATGGGTCCCCACTACTAGGCCATGTTAGGTACCCATGTACAATATGCAAATGCAATACATGAAATGCAATCTCTCATAAAGCGGAGAAAGGGAGAAAACCTCATGGGACAAAACTCCCCCCAAAAAAGAGAGATGAAAACACACAAGATGCATGGATGGATGGAGTACTCAAGACCCCTCAAGTATGACATACATCATGTATATACAAGCAATGATCCCCTCATAGGAAGGATAGGAGACATGATATCCCCCCCATAATGAAGAAGCTCCAATGTTGATGAAGTGTACCTGCAAACAAAAGATAAACCAATGCCTACAAGCAACATGTCTCCCCTTAGGAAGAAACAAATACATCAAATGATGAAGAAGCCAATCCATGTCAAAATGGAAGGAGGAAGGAAGTCTCCAACAAGGCATCTCTGAAGACTGAATAGGTATCTCCAAGCTCAAGGAAGCCATCACATCATCAAACTGAACCATGAAATGTGACAAACCAAGTGAAGGAGAAGAATCAAGAATGTCAATCTCCAAAGAAGGTGAAGAAGTATCTCCAACTGTGATGAAACTGTCATCAAAGAGAAGAGAAACCCCCTCAAGTATGTCACCCAAATCTGCAATATGAGTCTCAAAAAACAATGCAGAAATGCCATCCAAGTAGTCATCCCACACTGCAAGATTTGAAGCACTATGATCATCCTGTTGAAGAATAGAACGCATGTCCAAAGAACTAGGAGGTGGAGTAGGAAGCTCAACACTTGTCTCAAGAACACAATGATTCAAGTGTCCAAAATTCTCCTCACATACAAAATTCACCCTTGGTAGAAGGGTGGGTATATCATGAACATCATCATCGTCATCAACAAAATGTGAAAACGAATTACAAGTGTGATGCATGATCAACAACTCCCATAGCTATGACATCTATAGCCTCTATGTCCCTAATGTAGACATGATCACGAGTGAACTCAACAATTTTACCTTGTGCCCCATGAGTAATTTGATAAATAGAAAGGAGATTAGTGGTCAAGGATGGTACACAAAGGACATCATTAAATGTCCCCTCCCATAAGAACAGAACCTTCCCCACAAACCTTCATGTATGTGTTGTTACCCATCAAGATATGAGGAGAATTACAAGGCTCAATAGAAGCCAACTTTGCTTGTTCCCTTGTGAGTTGAGCTGCAAATTCATCAAGAGAAGGCATTTTGTATGCACTACCAAGAGCATCCATAGTAGCATAGAATGTAGAAACAAAGATTGAATATTCGGGACCTAGCTTGGAAAAAATAGATAATATCAATTGTTCATCCTCTTTAGTAATGCCACGCTTAGAAAGCTTCAATCTAATAGAATTGAACTTAGAGAAAAAGTCTTGAATATTGTCAAAATCTCTAGGATTTTGAATATTGTCAAAATCTCTAGGATTTAGACCTATGAGCTCACTCTCCAATCTGAATTTCCTCATTCTCCAAGGTTGTCCAAGCATCATGAAGATGTGTGCAAGATGCAATATGATATAGCAAATCAGGAGAGATTAATGATCTAAGAGAGCAAAGTGTTTTATCCCTTCGATCAAACTATTTTCTCTTTCTGCAACACCTGTAGCTGGTTCTGGATCCTACCCAAAACATATTCTATGCAATCCAACACTAAACAATTGAATAAAATAGATTCTTCCCATTCATGATAGTTATATGGAGTGAGGATTTTCACTTTTGAAAAGTCCATTATACAACCAAAGAATGATAGAAACCAACTGATAACTCCTTCAAATCACTGATACAAATTAGAAAACTGAAATCCAATGATTAACCAAGTGCTTATATAGCCCCAAAATGACCTATTGCTGCAAGTGATGTTTCCACTCCAAATCACTGAAAACTGATTGCAGATTTGGAAAGTAGACAAAAAATCATGCACTTTCAAAAAAATTGCACCTGAAAATGTTACCGTATGTGCCCAAATGAAGCCTATGAAGTTGTAATATGTAGGATTAGACAAGTATAGTCATGAAAATCTGCAGTTTTTTATCAATCAGTGATGTCGTCAACAAGTCTTGTGACTAAATTTGACGACCGTTGGTCGTCACCAAGAGCCAATAACCCTATGAGGTTAACGGTCTAACGCCCGTCAAATTTAACAACATGAAAATCTGTGTCACAAAAATTGGGCTATCTGGCTGACGTGGCGCTGACTTGTTGGGTCGTACAGTTGACGGGCGAAATCTAGCGTGTATGTTGACGTGGCTCTCCTACCACGTGTCGCAATCTAAGTAGGCAGATCGGGTGTTGATGTGGCAATAAGGCCACGTGGTGGACTGAGAGTGGTTGTCTTGGACATCGTGGACTTCCCGATACTCTCGCATGTCACCTTGCTGGCCGGTCGTTGTGACCACGGGGCATGGTGTGATAGGAAGCGACGGATGGTGGCCGAAGGAGCGGCGGTGTTGTGGTTGGGCCTTTTTTATATATCCCACATTGGGTGGAGGATAGGTCTTCGGGCCTTTTTTATATATGAACCCACAAATGGGTAATAAAACCCGCAGGGAGCAGAGAGTCGGGATGTGTGGTACCCGGAGATGTGGTTGTCGGAGCATTGTGGGTTGGGTTATTCCGTCGCGGGGGTATTTTGGGTTGAAATCTACAGATTGTCACCGGAAATATATGTGTGGGGGTCGTGCTTTGACCGAGCCATCTACTGTCTGTGAGCAGACTAATATCTACATAATATTCTTGACAAAATAGGGTACTATGCAGTCCCCGAAACTCCAATTTTGCCACAAGACAAAACGAAAAAAAACTGCAAAATAAATATGAAACGCCCAGATAAAAAAAAAATTAAAAATAATTGTACCGTGCTTGCGCAAGCGGGTCGTATGGCTTGTTTGTGCAAAAACAATTGCCACAGATTTGACTTTCACCAAATATGGGCAAATTTATAGTCGATTTTCACTGAAACAACCTCCCGGACGCAATGGTGAGGTCAGATGTGACCCAAAATGCTCCCACCAAATGCTGGTCCTCAGATCTGAGATATTGACCTCCAATGAATGCACCAAGGACTCTCCAATAGGCTATCCAAGATGCTCCAATGGCTCTGATACCATGTAAGAATTTGCAAA
Source organism: Thuja plicata (assembly GCA_018584345.1). NCBI lineage: Eukaryota > Viridiplantae > Streptophyta > Pinopsida > Cupressales > Cupressaceae > Thuja > Thuja plicata. The sequence continues at coordinate 914,128 of MU227709.1, read as the reverse complement.
TAACAATGAACCAAGGATTTAGAAGTCAAAGAATAGCACAAAGACAAGAGAGATGATATGAACAAGAATAAATTGTATTCTCATTAATGATGCAATATGCAAATAGAAGATATTGGAGATATTGGAGATGATTTACAATATAGAAGTGCCTTCTTATATAGGCAAGGCAGACTATGATAAGGAGAAGATAAGCTATCACCTATGCAAGGTGGAATCACATGTCCACTAAAGGTGGATCATCCTCCAATATGCAATGAAGTATGTGCAATATGATGAGGATGATAATGTGATATGTGCACTAAAGGTGGATCTCACACATAAAGTGGAATGAGATAACAACTATCACCACCTAAAGTGGAATTCTCCTACACCATGTGCCAAAATAGGATGCAAACTCCTAGGTGTCCCATATGCAAACTACTATGTAATACATTATCCTAAGTAAGATTAAGTAAAGTGTAATTAGGAATATTTAATTACACCAACAGTTTGGATTGAAATAAAATCAAAAAAGTTTTCAATCTGAGGGTTTGTATACTTTCCAGAGAGTATCTCAATGTTTGTCTACATCCTTTTCTTTATAAAAGTAGATTGATAAATTGTTTTGTAGTTGACTAATCACTTTCATGTTCTAAATGTTAAATCTGCTAATTTGACATTTATTTGTTGCATTCGATCAACAAATAAACTTCACTGTCTATATAGTCCAGGAAAGTTTTTCAAAAAAGTAAAGAAAACATGGCAATATTTCACCCTTGCATCATTTTCAAATTGCCTAGCCAAGATTCTAAAGCACCGGAAGCTTATCTTATAGAAAAATCAGTAAATGCAGAGTGCAAAGTGTTGATGTTTTGTATAGCTAGGGAGGATGATCAAACAAAATGTGTAGTGGTCTCCTATGTCAACACTTATGACCCTCACCATAGCTATACAAAACATCAACACTCCCTCTTAGCTAGGGAGGATAAATCAATCCAATGTCAACACTTATATGGCACTTGACAACATCAATCATATGAACATCATCCTCGTGATGTAATCAATAGAAACATAGTCTCAAGATGTGGATTGCCTCCATCGACGATTCTATCCACAGGCTCTCAGGTGGATTGCCTCCATCGGCGATTCTATCCACAAGCTCTCGTGTGGATTGCCTCCATCGACGATTCTATCCACAAGCTCTCAGGTGGATTGCCTCCATCGGTGATTCTATCCACAAGCTCTCATGTGGATTGCCTCCATCGGCAATTCTATCGACAAACTCACGAGCTTTAGAGTGGATTGCCTCCATTGGCGATTCTATCCACAAGCTCTCGTGTGGATTGCCTCCATTGGCGATTCTATCCACAAGCTTCTCAAGCTTTAATGTGGATTGCCTCAATCGGCAATTCTATCCACAAGTTCTATCTATTATGATTTGCTTCAGCCATCACAAGATGTCTATCATAATAGAAGGTCAAGTTATTGTAAGATCGTCACCTTCCAATAACTTTTACAAATACAAGTGATAATCATTTGGAAGTCGTCACTTCCTCATGATGTACACAG
>MU227709.1:897334-911332 GCA_018584345.1 Thuja plicata | reverse complement strand
TTATAATGTTTCATCAATCAATTATTAATTAAGAATAATATAATAATTTAATATTGAATATTAAATTTCATATGATTAATAATAATATAACATATATATTATATTATTATTAATCAACATATATTATGTGTATTCTAATGATCATACGACTGAAGCTACAAACATTAACACAAAGAATGTCACTAATTACTATTTTCACCTAATATTACAAAATTCCAAGGCACAATGTCTTACTGATAAGAAAATATGGGAAAATCATTTACATGTGCTGCATAATAACATCAAAACACAATATTCCACACTCACATGTGCACAGCAAATCCATGTCGAAGAAATGAACTACCCGCTCCACAAATTGTGAATAGTCCATCAATAAAGTTTGTTTTAGTATCTGGAATGCTCACAGGCCTCCAACGCAATTGTGTAGGTGTGGCTGAAGTTAACGACTGATTAAATTCACTGATCAGATAATCATGTGATGGAATCCTAGGATGAAAAGGTTCATGTGTCACAGAGGGCTTGATACGATACAGCCAACTGCAGAAAGAAATGCAAAGGAATAATTTTATCAGAATATTAACATAAAATCAGCAATCTTTTCGTGTATCAAACAAAATGCATACAGAGTGCTGATAGAACCCATAATACAGCCTCTAATTAAAAAAGTGACTGAACAATATTTCCATATAAGAAGCAATGTGCAAGAAAATATCTGGTCAGGTCATGCTAAAGCAATTACTTAGATATAATCATTCTTAAGGAATAAGAATAATAAGAGCTTTCCCATCTGTAAGGAATCCCAATATTCAATACATTTGATAAAGTTAGCACTGCAGAATTGTTGTATTCCTCTTATGAAAGATATGGAACTGCATTGATATACAAAAATAGCATATTTAGAATGCATAGCCTGTTACTATTGATTTGTTGGCATATGTCTTTGGGTTGATGCTACAAATTAAACTAAACACAACACACAAGTGAAATACCACATTTCAAGGGCATAGAAATCAATGGGAATGTAACAATACACATATGATTGACTATAAGATCCAGATGAAATGCAAAAATAAACAGATTCACTTTCCACGTGTTACGAAGATAAAATGGCATCACAATTGTAACTATTTCTTTCAAGCTTTATCATTCAGTCTAGCCCTATTCCAAAATTATGAACTTCAGGAACAGAGGAATGTGTTTTTTAATGGAGGAAAACCACATATGGAGATTTCTTTAGTTTAAAATTTTCATAGCTCTCAAAAGATTATTTGGTGGCTTGTTCTTATATATGGTGACCCAACTCCAAAGATCCTACACCATTGAAGATGACCACGAAGAAATGCAATATTTTAACTATATAAATTATATGAGAAAGCTCTCAAACACAGTATGGGCACACCTCATTCTCTAAAATGTAGTAATGGCTTAAATCTATATAAAATTACCATGTCCAAGAGTTCATGAAAGCCACAGAATCATGTAACAAGCAGCAGATCACCTACATCTCAAATAAAATTTGGGTGACAACAAAAATCCATAAAATTCTCTTGGACTGAGGGAATGGTTAACATACACAATTTTATTTTTGTACATTTTATTTTTCGTGCATGGGGGGGTGGATATTTGAGATGAGGTGCCATCTTAGGGAGTCAGATCATAACTCCAATCTATATCAGCAAAGGTAAATGCCCTAAGATTTACCACTGAACCAAACCCAGGCAATTTTGTGTTTCTTAATAAAATCCCTCACATTGATAGATTCCCATGGTTTAGCACTAATTTTTCCAGCTTTAAGAACAAACTCAGACCCTTTTTGCTATGTAATATGGCAACTTCATGGGTATCAACTCCTTTATCCTGTAAATGCCTTGTTCTAGTGACCAGGCAAATGGGAAATGTCTCGTAACTGAATGAAGGAAAGCATAAAGTTAACATGTAGCCTAATTATTCTGTGAAGCCACTTCTTAAATTTTATAAGCAACCATTTTCAGTAAATTCTGAAATGTTTTTGAAGTAATAACGCGCCAGTTGACATGCATTATTCACACTGCCCCATTTTTTATTAGTTAAATTGTCTCACAATACATTATATCTTTAGCTCCAAAAATATTTTCGAGGTAAATTACCAATGGATCCTTTGCTGCCAGGTGATACAAAAAGAGGGTCTAAGCTTGAGCTACATATCTCTAGATACATTGCCCTGTCTCAAGCTGGGAATGACAAATGGATCCTAATTTTCAGGGCAAATTTGATCTATTGTATTTTGTTTTAATTGACAATTTCTATGGAATCACCTAGACTAGAATTTTGCAAAAAGTAGCCCCCTCTATGGGAACCCACAGAAGGGCACTTCCCAAGACTCAATACAGTAAAATAAATGCCGGACATAGTAAGTATTAATGTGGCACAAAGTCCCATTAGATGGATATGCTTCTGTAGTTAATTGCTTATAAATTATGATATGGCATGAATAATAACAAATAACTGATACACAAGTTGATTGGATGGCGATGAGACGAAGGATGGGCTACGCGCTTCTTTCCCTCACAAGCTAGGGTATCCTAGCTTGCAACTTTTCCTGTGCTTCTCACTGCACTTGGAGTTTGTTCATAGGGCGTTTGGTCCGTTTTTAGCTTGGGCGTAGGGTGTGTGCTGGGGTTTGTTTGCGCTCTGCTCTGATTTTTTCTGGCTGGTTCCACTAGTTTGGAGTGCTTTGGATTTTTCTCTGCATGCTTTGGTCTTTGGCTCTCCTCTCTGCGCTAGGGAAGCTATTGGTTTGCTTTGGCTGGTGTAGGGGTTTGTATCGGTGTTGTGTGGTGTCTGGAGAGCTTTCATTTTCTTCCCTATCCTAATGCCCTTTGTGTTTTTTTTTTCTATTGTTGGGCCTTGCATGGCCATGCCGGGAGGTCCTTTCGTGGGGCCAAGCGTGCCTTTTAAGGATCCTGTGATCAGAGGTAGTTAGTCACCAATCATGTAGGTTGACTCTGGCTTTGGAGTTAATAAAACCGCATTTGGGTAATGTTCTGTTCAAAATGGGGGTTTTCAACCTTCCAAGGTGAATGGTTGTCTGGCAAGGAGTGAACACAAGCCCGTGCTTGTGATTCAACCTGATACCATTGAGGAAGATGTCAACTATCTGACTAGCCACACCTTGATTTCCAAATACATGGGTATTTGAGTTTCTTTGCCCTTTTTGGAATCTTGGGCTCATCGCACTTGGAATACAAAGGTGAAATGGAGGTGACATTGGTAACCAATAGCTATTTTCAGATAGGAATAAGGTTTTTGAAGGGGGGCCATACTTCTACAATCAAGCTAGACTTTTTATTAAGTCGTTGCATACTGGATTCAACCATACAAGGAGTTTCCATTAAGGGTTCAAGTTTGGGTATGGCTCCCATAATTCCCTTTGGAATTCTGGTGTCATCAAATTTTTCACTTGATTGTGCTGCAACTTGGCAAACCAGTGGGCCCATCACAGAAAACTACGGGTAAAAAGGTAATCACTTATGCCTGAGTTTGCATTGAAATTGATAGTTTGCATTGAAATTGATTTGAGTAAGCCTTTAGCAGATTCTATAGAAGTCCGCTTTGGGATCAACCTCTTGGATCCAACAGGTTGATAATGAAACTCGGCCTTTTCGATGTTGGATTTGCCATGAATATGGTCATTTGCAGCGGATGTGTCCTAAATCTATCCCTCAAGAACCTTCTAGTAATGGGCCATCTCGTCCATTACCTTAAACAAGATAATGGGAAAGCACCTATGGTAGAAGATAAGGAGGGTTGTATCCTAGTCAGGGCTCAAAATCAGGGCAGGGGGTAGAAGAGAACTCTAAAGGACAAACAGACTAATGAGATGTTTAACATATTTGATGTGCTACAAGATCTTGACCAGTTTGATAAGGCCCCTGCAAGAATGCCTATTAGTCAGATATCGTTGGGGTCGAATCAAATTGTGGTTGAGAAGGATAGCCTTTTTCCCGATGGTTCACATGATGGAAGCCTAGATGCTCAAATGGACAGAGATATTCCTCTAGGCCCCGTTTGTTTCTAGGTATTGACTAGGAATTGGCATACCGGCATGCTGGTATTGTCAAATTCAGTGTTTGGTTCCAAAATAAAAAATAGGAATAGGGTTATGCGAATTCTAATTTTGGGCCTTTTTGAGCATTCCACAATTCCTCCTCAGGACCTGGAATTGGAATTGAAAATTGGAATTGGAATTGAGAGTATTATTTTGTGAAGGAAAATTCATTCCCATTTTTGTGTTAGTATTATATTGCTATCAGGATGTATATATATATATATACATGTGTGTGTATATACACATGTGTATATATACATGTGTGTATATATACACATGTGCATATATACACATGTGTATATATACATGTGTGTGTATATACATATGAGTGTATATACACACATGTACATATATAGTATAGATACATGTATGTACATATACACATGAGTGTATATACACATATGTATATATACACACATGTATATACACACATGTGTATATACACACGTGTGTATATGTGTGTATGTGTGTGTATATATACACACGTGTGTATGAATATACATGTGTATGTATATACATGTGTGTATATACCCTTGTGTGTATATACATACATGTATATATATAGTATATATACATGTATGTATATATACACACATGTGTATATACATATTCATATGTATATACACATATGCGTGTATATACACATGTGTGTATATGTGTGTATGTGTATATATGTGTATATTTGTATATATATACACAAATGTGTGTATATATGTGTATATGTGTGTATGTGTGTATATATATACACATATGTGTATATGTGTATATATGTGTATATACATACATGTATGTGTATATATATATATATATGTGTGTGTGTGTGTGCATACATGTGTGTATATGCACACACGCGTGTGTGTGTATATATGTGTATGTATATACACATGTGTATATATACACACACATGTATACACACACACATGTGTGTGCATGTATATATACACATGTGTGTGTGTATACACATGTGTGTATATATGTATATGTGTTTGTATATATGTGTATGTGTACAAAAACAAAATTCCAATTCCAATTCTAGTTGTGTGGAACCAAACGCAGAATTTGCATCTTCTCAGTCATCTTCCAGGTGAACCAAACAGGACAAGCCCATATTCTAGAATTCATTTTGAGAATAGCAGAAACCCAGAATGGATTCAATTCCAGAATTGGCAATTCCAGCATGCACAAATTCCGCCAACCAAACGGGCCCCTATTGACTTTTGGTGAAGTTGAGATAGGTGGGTGTAAAGAGGTGGAAGATTGCACACGCTTAACCAGCTCTACAGTTAATTCTAAGAAGGATGTTGAGGATGCTAGAACAAGTAAGGGTACCCCAAACAAGTTTGGGGTTGCAACAAAAGACTCTCAAAAAGGGTGCTCCAAAGAAGCCCCCTAAAGTGGGTAGGAAGAAAGCTAAGGAAAAAATGAAACTCATTGGTGAAATGTTGGTTAAGTTTGGTTCAGTAAAAACCATTAATTCCCACTTCTCTCCATCTCAAAAACGATAGTTCTATCACAGAATGTTAGGGACTTGAATAGCATACCTAGACAAAAGGTTATTCGTGATTTGATCCGTTTGCAATCTCTTGACATAGTATTTCTTCAAGAAACTAAGAGGTCAGTGGAAGATATGTTGAGTTTGGTTCCCAAGATTTGGGGCAGAGGTCAATGCCAGTGCATTGGGACTCGAGGCAATTTAGGTGGTGTGGCTTGTTTCTAGGATCCTCATGAAGTTGTCCCATTGTAGTGGATTTCTAGCAAATCTTCAATGTCCATGGCTTCTTCAAGCCTGGAACTAGGGAAAATTAATCTCCTCACTAATGTGTATGCTTCAAGTAACCTCTTCGGTAAATCTTTTCTCTAGTCTCACATCAGGTTGGTTAGATCCCTTGCTCCTTTTCTCCCTTGGATCCTTGCTGGAAATTTCAACATTGTTTCAAGTTTGGAGGAAAATAGGGTAGGCACTATTAGACTTGATCATTCTTCCAGGCTCTTGAAGGATAATATAGATAAATTTGATAGACACTAAACCTTGTAATGGTATGTTCACTTGGAGAAATAGAAGGTGAGGGGCTGATGCTATCTCTAAAAGGCTAGATAGGTTTCTTGTTTCTAGCTTTTGGCTCAAAGATAGTTGGACCGCTAGCTTGGAGATCCTTGATTGGAAACGTTCAGATAACTGGCCAATCAAGCTTTTAGCTATTTTATTCAGAGCTTTCCTGGCTTTGGGACTCCTCTCTAAGGGAAGCCTTCTTTTGGTACTACAATTTATTCTTTTTCTAAGAGGCTTTAGTATGTTAAATATATACTAAAAAGGTGGAATAAGTTGTGTTTTGGTAATATTTTTATGGCTAAAGCGGCTGCCCAATCTCGCCTAGATGATATCACTTGGCAGATTCGTGATCACGGTTTAACAAAGGATTCTTTTCGAGTTGAAGCTGCACCTATGAAAGATTTGGAGGAATGGCAGTTGTGAGAAGAAATATTCCGGAAGCAGAAGCCTCGTATTGGTTGGTTACAAGGAGATAGAAACACTGCCTTTTTCCATAACTCTAATAGGAGGCAAGATAATCACATTTCCTCTCTCGGGTCCTCCAAAGGAAATCAGCTCTCTTCTTTTGGGATGATTTCGAGAGAGATCATTGGTTACTATTCCAAATTGTTTACTGAGTATACACCCCTTGCAAGGTAAGAGGAGGATCTTATTTTGGAATGCATTCCATCGTTGGTGTCTACAGAGATGAATGAAGCTTTGAACAAACCTATCAATTTAGAAGAACTTGAAGGGATTATGTTTCAAATGAAGAAGGGGAAAGCTCTAGGACTTGATGGATTACCAATAGAGTTGCATCAAGAATTTTGGGACATCCTCAAGCAAGATCTTTTGAACTGGTGTTGGAATCTTAGAGGAGTAAACAAATGTTGAGAGCTATGAGTGCTACGTTTCTTTCTCTTATTCCAAAGAGAGGAGTGGATTCTTTGAGTCTTTTTAGACCTATAGCCCTATGCAATGTTGTCTATAAAGTTATTAATAAGCTAATTGCTAAGAGACTTAAACCATGGCTTAGTGCTTTAATTTCGAAGGAGCAAGGGGCCTTTGTTGCTAGAAGACAAATTTTGGATGGGGTGGTGATTGTTGATAAGGCTATCCATTCCATGGCTACTTCCAAGGAGAAAGCTATGTCCATCAAGCTTGACATGGCCAATGCCTATGATCATGTCAATTGGTCTTTTTTGCATAAGATTTTGGCAACTTTTGGGTTTAGTAGTGAGTGGATCAAATGGGTTAGGAGTTGTGTCACTTCCTCCTTTTTCTAAATTTTGATTAATAGTGAGCCCTTGGAGTTATTTGGTGCTTCTCGGGGTCTTTGCCAAGGAGATCCCCTTTATCCTTATTTGTTTATTTTAAATGGCTGAAGGCTTGGGGAGATTTACCAAATCTCATGTTCAGCAAGGGTTGATTTGCGACTGGAGTTGGAGGGATAGTTTGCCTCCTCATTCTCATTTACAGTTTGTCGATGATATTGCTTTGATGGGATTAGCTAGAGTTAAGGAGGTAGTAGTCAACCTAAGAAAAGCTTTGAATGTTTATTTGGCAGCTTTTGGACAGAGGATTAATAAGGATATGTCCTCCGTATTCTTTTCCAATACACCAAATTCATTCAGATTAAGATTGCTCTAGTTCTCAAATTTCAAATTGGTGCTCTACCCTTGGTGTATCTGGGTATCCCCCTTACTTTGGGCTATTTGCCTCTTAGTTTATGGTAGGATGTTCTTGAGAAGTTCCATGGGAAATTTTCTCATTGGACATGCAAGTGGCTCTCTTCAGCTAGGAGGATCTCTTCTAAAGTTGGTGATGCAAGCCTTCTACTTGTACAAGTGCTTTGTTCAAGCTACTGCTCCTAGTTTCATTCATGAATTTGATGCCCTATCCTACCAATTCTTATGGGCTGGTAATTTTCTCTCAAAGAAATGGAGTTTGGTTGAGTGACATTTTGTGTGTAGACCAAGGGAAGATGGGGGTCTTGGTCTTTGCCAAACTAGTCTTATGGATAGGCCTTGTCTGCCAACCTCTATTGGAGGTGGTGTTGACATCAAGATCGGGATTGGTCTTACTTCAAAGTATCAGAGGAGTGGAGAGTAAAGATATTCCTTGATATGGCCTAGAGGCCAAAGGCTCTATGATTTGGAGAACCCTCAAAAGAGGTGCTAATCTTATCAATCAAGGGCTCTTTTGGATTTGTAAGAGGTTGAGAGGCTCAATTTTGGCTTGATTCCTAGGATGGGTTCCTTTCTAACATATCCATGTATCCTCATTTGTGATCTCTGTGTAACATTTTTCTAGAGGCTAGATGGAGCAAGGTGGAGCACTACAGATTTCCTTGGAATTTGGGTTAGGTTGTTGTGTATAGATGGAAAGAACCTCATGAGTGACCTCTAGGTGGGTTCTGAGGAGGATCATCAAGAGTTTGGAAAGATTTTGGCAAATAGACCTTGCAACTCTCTGGTGGGGAGAGATGTTCTTGCTTGGGCCCTCGATCTGAGAGGAAAAATCTTGGTTGCCTTGGGGTATCAGAAGTTGGACAGGCAGATTTATGGGAGAGCGGAAGTTCCCTAGTGGAAGTACATATGGAGTAAGTAATCATGGCCCAAATGCGTTTTTTTCATGTAGTTGCTGCTACAAAATAGATGCCTCACCTGGTATAACTTGAGAAACCGAGGATTTCAGGGTCCTTCCATGTGTGTTTTGTGTAATAATAGTGAGGAATGCTCTTCTCATCTTTTCTTCCTCTACCCCTTCTCCGAAAAAATTTGGCACTGTTTGTGGGGGCTTTGGAGTAAGACTTGTGTTCATGCTTCCTCTTCGGTTGATCTTTGGAGTTGTTTAGGGAATTCACTAGTTAAGACTTCTTTTCTGCATATTGCCTAGAATACATGTCCTTTCATTCTTTGGCAAATTTGGTTGGAAACAAATGGAAGAATTTTTTAGATAAGAGAATGTTGAGTCACCAACTTTGGATGCGTATTATCAGTGCTCTCCAAAAGACTTTATCTGGTAAGTGTGACTTGGTTGTCCTTGTGGATATGGGGGATCTGATTGTCATTCAAAGGTTGGATTTGGCTAGATGTGGTTTGAGGTCCCCTTTGTCTAGAGCTTCTCAGTAGGCCAAGTGCAAGGTTCGTTGGGATGGCTGTTGGTCGCCTCCTTCTCAATACATGCTGAAAATCAATACTGAGGGCTCTTCTAAAGGTAATCCTAGGCATGCTGGAATCGGCAAGGTTGCTAGAGATAATCATGGGGTTGTCCATTTTTCTTTTTTTGTGTACAAACGTCAACATACTAATAACTATATGGAAGTTCTTGCCATCCTTTATGCTTTGGAGATAAGTTGTGCTCTTGGTTGGAGGAAGATCATTTGAGAATCCGACTATCAAATAGTGATTGATATGCTAAATATGAGGCAGGTGGATGGATCTAACTGGCAATTGGCCTTGGTGGTCAATCGAATTGTGAGACTTTGTAGTTCTTTGGACTCTGTTACCTTCTGTCACATCCCTAGGAATGGAACAAGGTGCAGACGGCTTTGGCGAAATGGACTTCTCAGCAGATGGGGTTGTGGAATGTTGAGGAATGGGGTCTCTTGTTCGTTGAGTATTCTAGGATTTTAGAGAATCTTGTTATGGAGGACATGACAGATTATTAGGGGGTTGAGAGAGATCCTTAATTGACTTGGGTTGTCTTTTATGTTGTCTTGTCTGTTGTGTGGCTTGGTGGCTTTTGATGTTATGTATTGATCTTTGCTGATTAATAAATTTTTACCGCTCTTTTTACCTTCTGTCACATGGCATGGTAAACATATAATAGAGGGAAGGTGCTAACACATGAATAAGCAGACATGGAACTAAAACTTACTTCCAGATTGGCAAATCTTTTGGCAATCATAAACCACCTCGCTCAAAATTATTATCTGTTATTGTTAAACAAATTTCGTTGGGCTGAAACATGTGTTCTTTTCTCTTTTCTTAACTTGCTACGATCTGCTTTAATCATTTTGAAGATTCTTTGTAAACAGCAATGTTTGACGTATTTGTTTCCTAAGATAATAAAAAAACTGTGTGCAGTTCAGCTAAATTTCTTTAAAATTCCCTTGGCTTATGACTTAAAACGTATGCAGAGCCTTCCCTATCTGTCACTTCCATACCACATATTGTTTGGTATTCTCTCTTTGTATAAATGGCATATATTCTTTTGACCAATGCCTTTAAATTTAATTAGTTTTCATAGCAAAAATATGCACCATAAATTGTAAGCACATAACTTTCAAATTGTTTGGCTAGAGCTGAAATCAACTAAACAACAGCAGACTTTACCACCAAATATAAATATCGAATCCTCCAAGAAAATTTAGAATTCACCTTCATCAGTTTTATTTGAATTGCTCAAAGTAATCAGAACTCGTAGCTCATGCTTCCAGTGTAATTTCAATTAAAATATATTCATATGATATAGCCAACTGAGAAAATATTGATTGGAATGAGATCAAGTGATAAACCCACAGGCCTTAGAAACAAAATTAAAGTTTGAATCTTCAAAAGATATGGTAAGTGAAGAACTAAGTGATTCAGTACATCCAATCCTGAAAACCCTGAGATGTGACACTGAAAGCAAAGAAATCCTCCATTGTGGTAAAATGGGGATCCTTTACAAAAAAAAAAGAAAGAAAAAAACAAGAAAAAAATGTCCAATTGAAATGATTATTCTTGCACTTTTGACATGAGCAGAAGATGGACCACCCTAAGACACCTTGAGAACAAGGGATGTGTAAATTGCTCAACTTCAATGGAACAGAGGCTGAAGCACATTTCCTCTTAAAGTGTCCAGTATATAATGCAGTTACATGCAATTCAGTGGTGATCTAATACATGATGATGAAATTTTAGATCAAAACAATCAAACAAAACTTCAAGAATTTCAATTTATTCTATAAATCAATATCCATAGACGTTCTTCACATGAAGCATAATTTGATAGAACAATTTTATAAAGGGAATTAAAAGTCACGGCATCACATCAACTAAAATTGCGTATCTGCCGAATTTCTTACTAAATACAACAACATTGTCTCAATTGGGATGAGCTCAAGTGGGAAGTCGTCTGGATTGTTTTAGCCAAGATATAATAAAGTGGCTAATTTGGTCAACTGCCAAACACGTCAGAAAGAGATGAGCAAGATCAGGTTAAATATTAAAGTTGGCTGCGAGTACAAAATTCCAACAACATCTGTCCATGAGAGGATTGGCAAGTTCATGTTCAGAATTACACTTGGCTATGAGGTCTAAACCTGGGATTACAAATTATATCCATATAGCTACATAGGGGAACTGGTAAGCTCGGTTTTAGTATCAGACTCAGCCACAAGATCCAAGGCCAGGAGAACGAAATTTTAACAATAAACTCCCACAGGGAAATGGACCATGTTCAACTTGTATTCTGCACTTAGGATACGATATACAAACACGAGATTACGACATTTAATCAAAACCGAGGACTAAAAGATTTGAACAATATATCTACACAAGGCAATTGGCAAGTTCGAATTAATATTTCACTTTGGGGAGAGGTCAAAACCCATAGAAAAATTAACCAAGAAAATCCCATTGGAGGATTGGCAAATTTGAGTTTAGAGGTCAAACCCAGGAGCACAAAAATTGAACAAAATATAACGCAAAGACTTCAAGCTTTTTCGATTCCCGATCCAATAATTAGGGATTTGTAATTTATCTGGAGGATTCCAAAGTAAAGGAAATGGAAACAATCAGGGCAAGGAGAATCCTAAAACAATAACTAAAATGAAAAAATATGTTTCGAAAAGAGTAATACAATTAAGGGTGGAGATGCAAATAAAGATCTAACCTCCTCTGGTTGGATTTTCTAGGCACTGTAAATGCGGTCCCTGAGATTTGCTCGGCGTAAAGGCCATACGGACACTTCACCGGATTATTCTGCCCCACAGGCAATGCACCGGACTTTGCTTCTGATGAAAAATGGTTCCCGAACCCGCTCTGATACTTAAGCCCACTAAATCCATGCTCTTCTTCCCCTTTTATGCTCAATTTGGCTAGTTCCTCCATTGTCCGACAGAAGATCGAAATTCAAGAAAGGAGACTCGACTCAAATGTTAGCCTAAACAAAAATACCAGCAATTGATAAACTACAAATGATGATTATCAGCATGTGGGAAAGACATGAATCATAAAATATTAATGCTCCATTGCAATTTGTAGTAACTCGTGTTTTATTCTAACACGGAAAGTCTGAATTCTGGATAAGTACGGAGGCTTCAATAGATTGATCCAGTATTGCTGAATCAGATTTTAGGTAGTCTGTGAAACATTTTATACGTTCGGTGTCTCTTGGTTCAGATCTATTCACCTCTACTTTTCGAGCACAACAGAATAATGCTGACTGGGAGACCAACGTCTATTTAATGATTAGCGCTGACACCTCATCTTTCCCTCATTTGGGAAGAGTGCTGGGTCCCACTCTTGACACGTCACACATACATTATAAGTGTCTACAAAAGCCCTTCAAAAGTTTTTGGGGATTCTTGTTTAAACAAACACGGATAGCTGTTCCAGAGTGAGCGTTCGGGTGCAAGCGTAAGGGGAGGGGGAAATAGAAAAATAAAAGTTAAAAAATAGTTATGTGATTTTGTTGTTTTCAAAATTGGAAAGTGTAGGTGTGCTATAAATTTTGAAGTTGAAAAGAGATCAATTTTATTAGAGATTTAAAAACGATTTATTAGTGAAGCTCCATGGTGGTCAGTCGGCCAAGTTGTACTGCGTAGTGAGTGATATTCCCTGTCACAATGTTGGTGTTGAAGATACACAATAATCTTGTCAGACCATTTAAGGCGAGAAGAGTATACCATCATCGAAGTAATCGGATTCTGACGAAATGATGATATAGAGCTGAATTTCTGGTTTTTATTGTGTGTGTTTTTTAAGCATCCAAAATGATGATATACAGTTTGAATTTAATGAAACAAAATCTGTCCCTTGGATTCTCCCATACTTGCCAAACTAGTTGTAATAGGATTTATCAAATGTCAAATCACTTTGCTCTAAAAGCACGACGGTCATTTTTGTGTTGTCACACCTTCATTTAGCAAATACAGAAACACTTTTAGCAAAAACGTATTAGCCAGTTGGGTTGCTTGTATGAACAAATGTTTCGCTTCAAGATTGTCTTGTTTTAGAGAACACTCGCATCCTGTTTTATGGGCACACCATTCTAAATTACAGGATCTAAAAATCAGGGTGTGCAGTGCCCAAAGACATGTACTTATAGTGATATTTATGTCCAACATGTATTTCATTCTGCACCATCTATCTAATATCTCACCCGTCTAGGCAATAACTTCATTTATGAAAACAACTACTTTTAAAGTATCTCAAATTAAGTGTACGCAATTCCAAGGTTTGTGACGACACTCCAGGCTGTAGAAGTTATTGTACCCTATAGTGATACGTGTTGGAAATTTGCTATGGGATAACCAATTAAAAAAATTAACAATAGTAACAAATCAAGAATACTATTATAATATAAGGTTTTCAACCCAAAGGTCATATATATGAAAAATAGATACTAGGACACAACAAACATTT
This sequence comes from Thuja plicata, assembly GCA_018584345.1. Taxonomy (NCBI): domain Eukaryota; kingdom Viridiplantae; phylum Streptophyta; class Pinopsida; order Cupressales; family Cupressaceae; genus Thuja; species Thuja plicata. Next base: position 897,579 of record MU227709.1, on the reverse strand, counting down.
ATCCTATTTTAAAAGTTACTTTTCAAATTTTAAAAATTATCTAACTTATTTTATTGTTTATTTTTATACATTTTTATATTATAAAATTTATTTATCATATAAATATATAAATTAATTAATGTAATCTATATAGTTAATATGATTGTCTCACTCGTTCATAGCTTCTAGTCAAAGCATTTATTGTAGCTTTTAAAAAAATCTTAGAAGTGCTTGCATGGTGCATTGATTGAGAGAATATATATATA
>MU227709.1:884259-897284 GCA_018584345.1 Thuja plicata | reverse complement strand
TATATATATATATATGGGTTGAAAAGGTTTCTAATTTAGACAAAAGGTAGAGGCTATAATTATGGCATGTATGACCATATATACATGGAAAATTATTAGCATGAATGGCTAATGGGGCCTAGTGCAAATTTTCAACCCCATAGCCAAAGTGGCATTTATGCAGCCAATTATTTTACCTCGCATGATAGTCTGTTTATATTTATTAATTAAAATAAAAAAATTAGATAACCAATGTTGTTGATTGATCAGATTTGAGAATGTAATTCTCTTAAAATTTTATGTACATATATTAGATAAATTCGCAATAATGTTATCTAACAAAGGTTGATCTTCAAAGATATATGTATATCTTAGAAAATCTCTCTAGAATATTTACGACGTAGGCGTTTCCATTTTGGAAAGCCCCAACATATTGTTGGCATCTAACCGTAGATTGATTTTCACCTTTTGGTGTTTCTGAGCATCTTATCTTTCATCAAGTTTTCGGGATAGCAAGGCACTTTTTATGTCACCAAGATTTAAACCATGCGAAATGACAGTCATAATAATGACCCAACTTCCAGTGCTGTTGAGTGTCTCCAAAGATCTCTCGAGTATAAGTTTTGCCTCCACCTTGATCTTGGCAGTAGCATCGATCCATCTGTGTAGTTCATCTTTGCCTTCTTCATACTCTGCAGTTCCTTCAACTTTGACCTTGCAATTGCCTACAATTTTCAAAAGGTTAAACCGAAAAACAATAACAACAAAACTACAAATGTAAAGCAGTGGTGGTGGTGTTATCAAATGGGGCTCCTTGAGCACTGGCATATGCTCGAGCAGCAATGTAGTCACTTTCTGCTGATTTATAAAAATACAACAATACATCAATGGGTTATAAAAATTGTACTAATCAAAATTATCTTGTATAAAAGATGAAAGAAGGAAATTTAGAAACAGAAGCAATGAAAATACAGTTAAACCCCTGGTGTTGTATCTTATCTCTTGTGCTGCAAATACCCATCATATCCCCTTGCATAGTCTCTCACAAAGCTTGCAGTATCAACAATCCTCATGTGTGCATAATCCACCTTATCAGAACTAGGAGGATGCATGCCATTCAATAATTATAAAACCATGAAACCCAAAAAACACATCCAGAGAAATACACCCAGTAGCAAAAATCCCTCAAACTATCGCAAATTGGTAGATTATAAAATAAGCAAGAATAGCACAATCGCATTCAATTTAATGAAAATTAAACCATTTTCAACGAGTAGAGAATAATTTAATCCCCTTGAGAGATGAAGATATTTTACAAGCAAGCCATTTAAAATCAAATTATTTGAGAAAAGAAGCAAGAGTGCACAACCATTTCATATGCAATCACAAGCAATACCCAAAATCTTGGGTGTGGGGTTAGGATGTTCACCCTTACACAGAGCTTCTATGGTGACTATAGACAACACAAATTTCTGAGAGAACAAAACTAATGGATTTTGCACTTTGCGTTGTTGTATTCATACCAATAGTCATTGCCGATAGCAAAAGAAACCTCTCTTCGCCAGAGGTGCAATGATTCAATACTATCTCAACCATCTCTTTTACCATCTGTTGGTCTGGGATTTGAACACAATAGTGCAGTGCAGTTTTGCCTTCAAAGTTGTGTTCTAAGAGAGGCCTCAATCCCATTGCCAATAGGTACATTACGGGTTCCTTGTGACCACCACTTTTCGCTTCATGAAGCGACGTTTGCCCAAACAAGTCTTCCTGATGAACATATTCTTGGAGCTTCCTTCTGCTTTGCGTACTAGAGTCCGGATAAAACATGTATTGTCGTTGCCAGTTGCTTTATGAAATGATGTCTTACCCTTGCCATCCTGCGAAGCAACTAAACTCTTCACCTCCTCGATTTTCAACAATCTCACTACTTTGTCTCTTTTATTTCTATTTACAACTAAGTGCAGTATATTTTCACATTTTCGATCCTTTTCATCATCTTTCAACCCGCACTGTCATTAGAAAAGTGTAGAGAGCAGCAAAATGAAGATTCAAAATTGTTAGAAAGGAAAATTTAATGGTTTGATTCACACAAGACAATAAATAAGGTAAGGATTTATAAGACTTCATCTTTTCGTTGCTTTCCTTAAAACTTTTAATACAACATTCCATACAAGAAGAAGAGATATGTCGACAGTCGCAAGATGCCAAAGGCCTCCCTATGGAACGGAGAGAATCTTTACAATGCAAATTGAAAAAAAAAAAAAATGAACCCAACTCAAAGCGCCCCCTTTTCCATACTTGAAATATCACTCAAGAATGGCATTTATGACACCCCATTCTTGTGCAACAAGCTACTTCCCCTCCAGTGTGTTATAATAATGCACTAATTTCGTCCCCAGAAATGCATGTGAGTTTGCAACACCTTGAGGTTCTTTTGATAAGGGCATTGAGATGCAGATGGAAATGGTCCACAAAAATCATGCCCATCCGCTTAGCCAATCCATTTGATCCACAACTCATCCTTAAAGGTTGTACATGTATCCAAAATGTCAAAGCATAGACAAGGCACATGCAATGTTTTTAGAGCGCCACCTTCATGCATGTCATTGACCTTGGTATGAAATATGTTACGGGGATGGATAATTTGGACACTGTAGAATCCATCGCTCTTGCATATGACTGCACCGCTTTTAATTTTTGAGAGGCTAAGCCCCTGGTAATATGTGGTCACATGGGAAAAAGGGTTGAGATGAAGCAGAATCCATCGCTCTTACATATGACTGTACCGCTTTTAAGTTTTGAGAGGCTAAGCCCCTGGTAATATGTGGTCACATGGGAAAAAGGATTGAGACGAAGCATAATCGGAAGCCTCGGGTCTTGCTCCAAGATTTATGTATGAATATGGGGGCTTGACTATATTTTCTTTCGTGGATTCTGTTTCTAAAATTCCTAATTAATTTTTCTTTAAATTTTATTTTTGCAAAAGGACTAAGTAGGGAATGTAACTTATATTTTCTATGCTTTATTCATTTAAAAAAATATGATAGTTATATTTTAAATTAATTATAATATGTTACTACATGCATGCCTGCCAAAGGATTATCGAATAAAGAGGAGATAATTAGATAAAGTAGAAAGTGATAGAGAAAGAGGTAGAAAGGGGGAGATATATAGGGATAGAGACTGATAGAGAGGGAAACATAGAAAGGGAGAGATAGAGAGGAAGAGATTAAAAGATATATAGATGGCACAAGGAGGTCTAGAGAGGATGAGAGGAAGTGACAAACAAAGGGACAAATACTTAAATGACCTTTCCATAACTCTACGGCGTTCCCATTGCACACTAAGGTGCGATTGCTAGTTATATTATTTTTATATAGTTTGTAAGACATTGTAATAAGTTGATAGGTAGGCTTTATATTGTGGATTTCACGTTATAGAATTCACCTTTAAAATAGTTTCAAATCAATTTTCTACTGTTGAAAATCGTTCAAACAAATTTCAGTGACCAAAACATATTTTCAATGCAAACAAGATTGTAATGGTTTTACATATATATATCTTTGTGTGTGTGTCTATATGTATATGTATACGTGTGTGTGTGTTATAAAAGGCAAACGCAAATCTCAAAACACAAAAATTTTGTTGTAGAGACTTTGTTTTTACATTAAACTTAAAAGAAAAAAAGTACAAGTTGTTGGCATTATAATGGATTTTGGAGTTGAGATGCAGTGTTTGATGCTTATGAGTTTGTCATCGATGGCAACTCTATCAGATTTGATGAATAGGTTACAAATACTGATTGACTAGATGGATAGGTAAAGCAAAATAAGCTAAGTGTTTTGATCGGTTAACAAGAAGACGGTAACATAAAGTATATTGAGTGGTGATCGAGATAGAGAGCACATTGGGTGGTGCGATTGTTACTAGAGTATCATTTTGGTCAATCAAGTTCAGTTTATCGACTGCGACAATTAACTCAATGTTTTGAGTGAGTTGGTATTCTAGTGTTCTGCTTAGTTTGAGCACTTGAGTTACTCATTAGTTCTGGATGATCAAATGATCGAGGCAGTTCATTATTTGTCGGTTTTTGGTAATAAACTTTTTTGTTACATTTTGGGCTGACATGTTAGGTATGATTGGCATTGATTTTCATGAGTTAGGTCAATGTTTTGGGCCGACTTGTGGAATGTTTTTCAAGTCTTAACTGACTAAGAATAGTAGTATAAAGGCAAGCTAAATTGTGTGATTTAGGGTTGAAGATAGTGTTATTGGTGGTTGCAATCAGAGGCAAAGGTAGAACATTATGTCGCAGTTCAAAGATTGGATTGGATCTAATAGGCAAGTAGTGTCATTCCCAGATCAGTCATTTGAGTTAATTTCTCAAGGCTAACTCTAATAGGTTAGCAGGTTAAATCCCTTAACAGGGTGGACTTTAACAGGTCTCTTTGTATAAATCCTTTAACAGGGTGACTTCTAAGAAGGAGTTCTAAATCCTCTAGCAAGGTAGATCCTTACAGGTCTAATTGTACTTCTAACAATGTATTGATCACTCTTAACCGGGTGAGCCCCTAACAGGGTATTCTAAGCTCCTAACAAGGCAACTCTTTTTACTGCAGTGAAGAGATTTGTGGGCGTCGTCCCCACCGTGGTTTTCTCCCTCTTACAAGGGTTTCCATGATAAAAATAGTCGTGTTATGTTTTATGCTTTGTGGATGCTTGAATTTTTTTACTTCTATTGCATAGTTACACTTGCATGTTTGGTTGTATCGAAATTGTTTAAAAGCACAATCAGATTCTTGATTGAATTGGTTCATTACCTTTTTACACTGATTCACCCCCCCCCCTCTCAGTGTTTTATATACCAACAATTGGTATCAGAGCCAAGTTCCCTTGAAGAAGCCTAACAACTTGGGAGAGATCCTTAAGGAAAACATGGAGTTCTATANTTACACTGATTCCCCCCCCCCCCTCTCAGTGTTTTATATACCAACAATTGGTATCAGAGCCAAGTTCCCTTGAAGAAGCCTAACAACTTGGGAGAGATCCTTAAGGAAAACATGGAGTTCTATAGAAGGCAACTTACAGAGGCTGAAGATATGATTGAGAAACTCAAGGATCAATTGAAGATCTCTAGGGCTAAGAGACAAGAGTAGGTTGAAAAATTGAGTGAGAGTCAAGATCTTATCGAACACCTATCTGAGTAGAGTGGTTCTGATGAATTTGAGGTAGAGGTTGTGGTCTTGGAGAATGAACAGCTAGCTAAGGACAACAAGGACATGCATAAGGCGTTGGAAAAGATGAAGCAAGAAAAGAAGAACATGTAAAGGGAGTTGGAAAATTTCTCAATGAGAATGGGCCAAGAGTTAGAAGCAAGGAAAGTTGCAGATGAAGCCAAGAAGGTTGCAGAAGATTCTCTCAAAGATAAAGATGATACCTTAAAAGCCAAGATGGAGGAACTAGTCAGATCTAAACAAGAAGTTGTTGTTTTTCAAGAATACCTACATGATACAAATGAAGAAAATGATAATGTCGTAAGATGAAATGAGAATCTAAGGAAAGAGAATGAAAATCTGAAAGAAGAACTTAAGGCAGCCAATGATCTATTGGAAAAGTTCAATAAGAGTTCTGCTAAACTTGATGAACAACTCTCAAGCCAAAGGAGAAATGGTGAGAAACAAGGTTTAGGGTTTTCTAAATTTGAAGTTGGTGAGCCATCTGGTACAAAGGAGATCCATGATAAAGGAGAGTCAGCACCTAAGGTGAACAACAACAAAGCAAGTAAGAGGAATTATAGACCAGTATGTTTCAATTGTCACAAGGAAGGTCATACTGCTAATGTATGTAGGTTTAGATCTATTGGACCTAATAGACCTAACGCACATAATCCTAGATTTGGAATTTTTTATGGAAGATCTAAAGGTTACATTGCTAGATCTAATGTCTTTCATGATAACTGTTATCATTGCAAAAAGTATGATCATAAGGCTAATGATTGCAAGGCTAGAATAAAAAATCAAAGGCCATATAACTCCAATCGGCAGAGTCCAAAGCAACAAGGCAACTAATTGAATGTTACATGTTCTATTTTTCATAATTATGAACACCCAATAGTGAATTTCCGGATGAGAACTGGTAGAGACAATGATGGACCATGGAGACAAACAGGTATAGTGTGTTACTATTGCAACAAGATTGGACATCTTGATAGATCTTGCAGAGCTAAGAAGATAACACTGGAGGTAAACAATTGAATAGGCCTGATAATGATAAAGGAAAGAAGATTGCAAATGTTGAAGGAATCAGAAATAAGATTAAGGAAACATGGGTTAAGAAAGGTGAACTCAAATCTTCTGAATTGACAGGGAGCTCCAAAACATCAGGTAATATGGAGAATTCATCATTAGACTAAATCAAAGCTATTGGCTTACGGGGAGCAAATCGAGTAAGATCTACAACCTATCCCCTCGTTGTGTGCACGATAAGATTTATAAACATATTTAGATGCTTATTGATGTTATGAAAGAATTTGATGAAGAATCTATGATTCTATGCGACCGCATAATGTTTTTTTATGACATAGTGACCTTTTTATGTTCTAACCGTTGCAACTAGTTTAAGGTACTATTTGACCATTACATTTATTACTTGGAAATGAAACACTAAAAGGGAAAAAGAAAAGTTCATTTGTCACAATGCATTCTAAGAGATAACAAAAGCACTTGCGGGAGATTATAAGGTGATTTGAAGTGATTATGGATTGATAGGTGTGATCTTGCGCTAGAATTGAAGCGGTGTTTGAAGAAACCTTATCAACGAACAAAAGCGGTATTTCTCTATGTTCTGAAGGTTCAATACTGTGTTTTGTGAAGAAAATTATTGTTGGCATTATGGACACTCCTATATTGGTTGATATTATAGAGAAATCGAGGCCAGTATTTAAGTTGCATCCTTTGAAGTCGATAGAGAATGATCCTGCAGGCGCTTTGTCTTCAATACCCCATGGTGTGTTGTTGAATGAGGATATAATGTTGGAGATTTGCCTCTATGCAAATAATTGATTGTATGTTTGCCATTGATAACAACATATAATATACAACAGGTATCCTATATGCTATTATTAGTACAGATGCTTTGGAGCTATGCGTGTTTATTTCCATGGTGTATACATGTTCTAGATGCTATGTGCATTCATGCCGAGTCAGATATGTAGTTACAGTTGAGTTCTGATTAATTGGTTATGGCAGTTACAATTTTTGGAGTTTATCTGTTAAGAGCCGACGTAAATTCAGTGTCTCTTGAGTTGTGCCTATCTTCAGGATATGTGTGTTTATATTCATGTTTAGTTATGAGTTAAAGATAATTATCCAAAGGCACCAAACATGTTTCAACAGAATCTTGATATTAGAGTTAATTTGGTGAAGCCGACTGTGTGAAGCGTCGCGTCTATTCAATTTGAGTTGTGCGGTCCTAATTTGTATTGCGTGCTTAGTTAAGTCGACAAGGAAGTTGATAAAGTGTTTCCAGATACCATCATGACCTTATCCTTTGTGAAGATACATATAACAGTTCAGATATGTTCATTATGAAGGCATAGATTACACTGATACATTTGCCCCTGTGAGTAGACTTGAAGCTATCAAGTTGTTCTTGGCCTACACAACATTCAAGAACTTTAAGGTATATCAAATGGATGTCATATCAGCATTTCTGAATGGTGACTTGAAGGAAGAAGTCTACATTGAGAAGCCTGAAGGATTCAAACTTTCAGATAAACCAGACATGGTATGCAGATTAAAGAAAGCACTTTATGGACTTAAACAGGCCCCAAGAGTGTGGTATGAGAGTCTTGATGGTTACTTAACAAAGATAGGATTCAGAAAAGGAGCAGCAGACTGTAATTTATTTATAAGAGAGACAGATGAAGGACTACTACTTGTTTCTATTTTTTTTTATGACATTATCTTTGGAGGTAATGACAAACTCAGTGCAAAATTCATCAAAGAAATGAAAAGTGAATTTGAAATGAGCATGATTGGACCTATTAAATACTTTCTTGGATTGAATGTAAAACAAACAGACAAAGGCATATTCATAAATCAATCTAAGTATGTGAAGGAGATATTGAATACCTTAAAAATGGAAGATTGCAAACCAGTAAGCACCCCCATGATAGCAGGATGTAAGCTTTCTAAAGATGATGATTCCGCAGCAGTTGATAAGACCCTATACAAGTCTATGATTGGAAAACTCATATATCTCACTCAATCTAGACCTGACATTTCTAATGCAGTTGGAATTGTTGGAAGATTTGCATCTGAACCTAAGCAAAATCATCTAATAGCAATAAAAAGAATATTTAGATACCTAAAGGGAACTATAGACTATGGTTTATGGTATCCTAACTCAGAGAACATACAGCTTCATGTGTTGATGATAGAAAGAGAACATCGGGAGGAGTAGTATTTCTTGGAGATAGGTTGGTCACTTGGACAAGTAAAAAGCAGAATTGTATCTCTCAGTCAACAGCTGAAGCTGAGTATGTTGCAGCAGCATTGAATTGTTCAAAAATGGTTTGGATCAAACAGATGATTAAGGACTTTGGTATTCAGATTGATTATCCTATTTTTATTCACTGTGACAACACCAGTACTATCAATATGTTAAAGAACCCTATGATGCGTGCAAAGACAAAACACATTGAGATCAAATATCACTTCCTAAGAGAAAAAGTTGCAGACAAAGAAGTAAAGTTGGATTATGTAAGCACTAAAGAACAACTAGCACATATTTTTACAAAGCCTCTATCAAAAGATACTTTTGAGTATCTCAGGGAGAAGCTGCGAGTAATTCCCTTTCCTGAGTCTGATAAGAACTTGTAGCAAGAACATCAGTCCTTAGTGACAGATGAATGGTTGACTACTCTACTTCTGGAGTAGTACCTATTCTTAGTGGTGTTTAACACCCTTTGTCATTGATGTCAAAGGGTGAGTATTAGTAAGGGGGAGAATATAATCTGGGAGAGTATACAGAGCAGCAATAGGGAAGAGGAACCTTTGATGAGGATATTGAGAAGATTGTAAAAAGGAGGAAGACAGTTTGAGTTGATGATATCATATGTTGCCATCAATGTCAAAAGGGGAGATTGTTGGATATTTGCCTATGTGCAAATAATTGATTGTATGTTTGCCATTGATAACAACATATAATATACAACAGGAATCCTATATGCTATTATTAGTACAGATGCTTTGGATCTATGCATTTTTATTTCCATGGTGTATACAAGTTCTAGATGCTATGTGCATTCACGCCGAGTTAGATATGCAGTTACAATTGAGTTCTGATTAATCAGTTATGGCAGTTACAGTTTCTGGAGTTTATCTGTTAAGAGCCAACGTAAATTTAGAGTCTCTTGAGTTGCACCTATCTTCAGGATATACGTGTTTGTATTCATGTTTAGTTATGAGTTAAAGATAATTATCCAAAGGCGCTAAATGTGTTTCAACAGAATCTTGATGTTAGAGTTAATTTGGTGAAGCCGACTTTGTGAAGCGTCGCATCTATTCAGTTTGAGTTGCGTGGTCTTAATTTGTATTGCGTGCTTATTTAAGCTGACAAGGAAGTTTATAAAGTGTTTCCAGATACCGTCGTGACTTTATCCTTTGTGAAGATACATATAACAGTTCAGATATATTCATTATGTGTCAGAAAAATGTTGTGAAGAATAAAAGACAGAGAAGAGAAGAAAGTCAGAAAGAATAAGTTGAAGAGCTATGTGAAGAAACAAAAGTTGATTGCAATTCATTGGAACTGATCAAGACAACATGTCTACTCAAACAATTCATTTACCAGATATAGTGCATATCTGTTATACTAAAGGTTGTAGCCTTCACCATCTTAGCAGTGAGCTATTGGACAGTGAGTCCTCACCCTTAACAGGGTTATCTGTAAAAGACTCCTAACAGGGTCCGACCTTTAACCAGGTCTCTATACTTCTTGCATTGTAAAGATCAACTCCTAACAGGGTTGTAAGATCTTCTAACAGGGATCATTATAAAATAGTGTAGTTATTTGTGGGTACTAATTCCCACCGGGTTTTTTACGTATTTGGTTTCCCCATAATCAAATTGTTGAGTACTTCATTGTGTTATCTGAATGTACATTTACTTTATATCAAATTACATTAAGGTAAGAGAAAAGAATTAAATTGACTGATAAATGATTCACCCCCCCCTCTCAGTTATCCTTGGGACTATTCCAACATATACATCATTTGTTCATTCTAATATTGAGGACCTTGGTTCAAACGTTATCTTCAATGCATATACAAAACTGTGTAATGACTCTGGATTGAAGGATAAACACAAGCATTTGACAAACAAGGGTTTTACTTATGTAGTCGACCTACCTGATGTTTTTGAACTTGACTGGATCAGATATGTGCTTAGTCATGTTCATGATCAATTCGTATGGTTGTATAGGTTGCATAAGGTTACTCTGTGTGTGATTTTTACACCTTCATCAGATTAGTTTATTTCCTAACAATTCTATGGAAAAATATTAACAATTTAAGCTAAGAATTGAAAGAAAATCATTAAGCATCCCATGGATCTCTAACTAAGCATGCTAATAGAGCCCTCAGCCTTAATCTCTACTAGTGACAGTCCTAGAATGAGAAAATTATATTGATATGCCTATCTAGCTCACAATTCTCTCAAATTGCCTTAACAATTCACTCAAATTCTCTCAAATGCTTTGATAATGCTCTCAATTGCTTTGATATTGCTTGATATTTCTCTCAAAATGACTATAGTATGGATGCTTTGCATTCAAATTTCTAGGATTCTTTTATGCTTGCAAATTGCCTTCTATTTATAGGATTTTCCCAAGTGTAGGGGGTGGAGTCAATTGATCATGGTTTAGCCTTGGTTGAGTGAGAGGCTTCAAATGGTTTCAAATGAGTGGACAATTTAAATGATTGTCTCAAAAGTTGAGACAAGATGAGTGGAGGAAATTGAAAATCCTAAATGAGTGGTTGAGATTGCAAATTTGGAGTGATCCATGTGCTTTGCCTTCTCAATTCTCATTTGTTCCTCAAATTCATGTTGAAAGATATTAGTATTTATTAATTCAATCAATTAATTAAATTAGCCATGTAGGGGAATACGTTGGATTTGATGTTTGATTTAAACTATACAATTAATTGACTAAAATAAATTATATAGTTTAATTAATCCCTTTAGGCTTATATTTAATTAATTAATGTCATTGGTAATAGGTCCTTAGATTTAAATTGATTTTGTCCCAATTTGAATAAATAAATGTTCATTTGATTTGATTTAGTCAATTTTGATGATTTGATACAATTTGATGAGATTCAGAGCAATTTGATGAAAAATGTAGATTTGGTTGATTAGAGAACACCTGACCAATTTTAGGTGTCTACAAATGCCCCTCTTTGAATTGATGTGTGAAGTGCATTGACTCAAAGAAAATTTGATGTCCTGATTCACTGATTTGATGCCTGATTGATTGATACAAAACCCAATGTGAGATGTGGAACCTGATTCAAGATCCTGATGAGAAGATTGATGTGATTCCCCAATTATGATAGTTTTAAATTTCAATGCCCCAAATTTAGATTGATGTTTGATGCAAAATATTGATTTGATAATGTGATGATGCCCCCTCAGAAATGAAAACAAATTGATGTTCAAAATCAAAAGATGATGAAACTGATAAGGAATAGATCCAATATGTTTTCATTTCTGAAAAACAATGATGATGATCTTGTCAAAAAAACATGCCCCAGTGCAAAGAAAATGCAGATTAGGTCAAACTAGGTGAAAAATCTCTTCAAAATTAGGTCAAATAGTATAAATAGGTTGAAAATTCCATTTTTACTGTTCATTTTCACTTTTGACTATTGAGATTTTGCTCTGATCCTCCTGAGATTTCTGACGATGGTGTCCCTATTCGAGATCATCGATTCGAGAGAGGGTGCAAATATCAGAGGCCCGTAGACTATGGACCTCTGGTAAGTGGTTTTGAACCTCTCAGTGCATGTATTGCTTTTTTTGACAGTATTTAATGCTTTTAATCACACATGCTAGGATAGATTAGGTCAATTTTAGGAAAAATGCCACATAGGATATGTTAAATGACACCTAGCAGTGAAAAATGCCACATCTATGTTATTAAATGATGCCTATGCATAGTTAAATGTTGCGTAGAAGATGGCTCAAAACATGTGTTTAATGGATCAAATATCGCCTACAAAATCCTAGGGCAAAACAAGATTTTAAATGCCGCGTAGGATGTTTGAAATGTCACCTGCAAAGGTAAAATGATGTGTACAAAGAAAAGTACCGCGTCTGATAAGTCAAATCATGTGTATGATAGATAAAATGACACTGATCATAAAATGACGTGTACACTCTTTGAAGTGACACTTGCAAGAAAATTGATGAAAACCTGATTTAAAAGAGAACAAACTGATTGTGATTGAACATCTTGATTAACAAACTAATTTCCCAGATAAATAGGTGTGTTTAGTAATGCGACAAAGTTTTTAGGATATTAGAATAATCACATTAATGGATGTTTGATATGTCAATTTTATTGGATAGATAACTAATTGATAGGATAGTTGATATATTGATCCCTTCTCAAGATCTAGAGCTAGGAACAATAGGTTGGTGCACTCAAAAAGAGAAAAATATTGATTTGATTGTTGTTGATTGACTTGAAATGATCCATTGATATGATGATGCTAAGAGGATTCACTTATTTTCAAAATAGGCACGAATCCGTAAGTTATATGTGTTAGAAACACTGAGAGGGGGGGTGAATCAATGTTTGTCTATTTATTACTTTTCAACAACTTAAACATAAATCAAACATACATTGAATGAATCTTAACATAAGAACTCATAACACATGATATGATTACAGGGAAACCTTGATCAGAGGAAAACCCCAGTGGGAATTAGTACCCACAAATATTGTACTAGTATAATGAACCTGTTAAAGTTCCTTTGCCC
>MU227709.1:843761-876140 GCA_018584345.1 Thuja plicata | reverse complement strand
CTTGATACTTGTCATAGACTTTAGAAAGTGTATCTAATCTCCCTTCATTTACAATCATGTTCTTCAAAACATTTAGACTAGGTCTAAATCCTACCTTAGGAGGAGCTTGAGTATTCCTTGCTTTTCTCCGAGTGTTCCTTGAGGACGGGTGATTTGTGGGCGCTTTTTTTCTTCCTCTAGTCTTCTTTCTTGGTATAGAAGGTGGAGATGTGTCTAGGTCAATAGTGGTAGAGGGTGCAGAGGTGCTCTCTACTTTCTTCTTCTTCTGGATCTCTTCAGTCTTCTCAAGTTCTTTGGCTATCTTGGCTTCTCAAGATTTGTCAAGATCTTCTTGAGTGACTCCATGAACTTTTAGAATGTTGGATGTGATCTTAGATACCTTTCTTTTATTATCAGCACTGTATAATACAGAATCAACTGCATTAGTCTTCTCTCTGTAAGTGCCCCACCTTGGCTCATTAGGATCTTATGGCGCAGACAATAGAACTTGTGCATATCCTTCTAACACATGTTCTTCCACTTCATAACCAAGAGGATGAATCCATTTGGTTCTAGGTTCAACTGCCTCCATGCAAGTGCAATCTGTTTCTACCATGAAACATATGGTATCCTTATATTTATCAACTATCTTCTCAGATAATCTGAACCTTTTCTGCATTTTGATCCTAAATGTCTTGATATCCATATCCATGGCATCCCTTACACTGCTCTCTAAAGTGGCCTTAAGTGAAATCTGAGACATTTTGGGTTTGCTCCTGTCTAGGTAGAGGTTTGCAACCTTTCCAACAATATGGAAATACAATTAGATGATCAAAAATCCAAACCTGAATGTCTTGCTCCTTTCATGTTTGATGATTCAAATGTTGTCAATCAATTGAGCGCGCAAGATCTCACATAGGTTGTATTGAGTGTTATCCTTCACCATTCTGATAGCTGCTAGGATTGTTGCTGCAGAGACACTATTTAACCTGCTTGCTTGCTAAAACTTATACCCACGTATCATTGTTAGAACCAATCCAATAGAGATCATCATGTATTCTGCTTAGCAAAATCTTCACCCATTCTGGCTCATCAAACTCATGCGCATTAGAGTATTAGAAGATAGGGTTATCAATCAAGTGCGCAAACTCATCCTTGAATGTATAGTTAGGTTTCATCATAGATCCCATATGAGTGGCTATGCTAATATCTCCTACTGTTTCCTTCTTATAGTAAATGTATGCGCAGATATCTTCTACATGAACAACACCTAGCAGGGTTTTGGAGAAAGCTCCTTCCACATCATCCAGTATGGATTTGAATGGATGCTTCTTTAATAAAAATCTCTTCCTCACTGTAATATCAAATACTACTGGAGTCGCCATACTTACTTGGAACTTGGTTAAGTAGGGTTTCACGAAATTTCAAAATTGCACGACTGCTAGGGTTCCATTCCAAACTTCTTAACCGTGCTTAACTGTCAAATCTGTTATGCTTTTGTGCTTTGATGCTCAATGCTCCAGTGCTCTCCAAATTCTATGATCTCGAATGCAAGTGTGAAGAAGATTGAACATTTACATTCTTTTATAAAAGCTACTGCATTTAATGTTTGCAACCGTACGCAAATTACTTAGAGAATTTGCAACTTTGATCCTGATGAATTTGAGACAATGCGTGTATGCATACTGCAATGTTATGTGCTTATAACCATGAATCCATAGGCGCATACTCGGAGGTGAGTATACCAGCCACGCAGGGGTCCCGAGCTAGAATAGCTCCCCCTAAGACCAAGAAGGTCTTTTCAAGCAAAAGTAGAGGGTGCATCCATTGTGGATGCATCAACTACTTTGTCAACATCATTGTCCTTCTTTACTTCAACCCAAAATTTTCTTGAATCTTCTTTTGCTTGAACAAACTTGACTTCTCCTTCTTCTTCAAATAGTGATTTCTTAGGATCCTCTTGCTTTTGAGTTTTGGATCTACAAAACCTTGAGATGTGTCCAGCCTTTCCACATGTGTGACAAATGATAGGAGGTCTGTTGTTCTTGTTCATCATGCTACATTGCTTTGCTGTGTGTCCATTGTAGTTACATATTTGCCATGTAGTGTTCTACAAATTTATTTGAGGTTGATTTCTCTGATTGTTTTGATTTATTCTTCTTTGATTTGTTCTACAATGTATAGCCCTATGACCAAATTTATTACAGGAGAAACAATAACCATTGAAAGGTTTTACCTCTTTGCAATCTCTTGCCAAATGACCATGTTTGTTACATGCATAACAAGTTTTGTTAACTTGCTTGATTTCCCCTTTAGGTGGATCTGTTTTAATCTCTGCAACATTTTCAATTTTCTTTGCTTCTGAAGATGCTTCATGAGCTTTATTTCTTTCTTGCAATGAATTGATTTCAATTTGTTCTATACTATATCCAAAACCAGTAGTGTCACCTTTTTTCTTTTGTGCATTAAGCTGAGATTGAAGTGAATCAGAACTTGTGTGGAGTTTATCAATCTTATCTTTTGCTTCTGTTAATTCAGATTCCAACTTCTTCTTTATGTTTTCCAATTCCAAGACTTTCATGTTTGCTTTCAAGAGTTCATCATCCAATTGTTTGCTTTCATTGATCTTTTCTTCAATGGCAATTTGGCTGTATGTGAGCTGTTCATCCAGATTTTCAATTTTATCTTTTAGAGACATATTATCTTCATTGAGATTTTTGACCATTTTCCCTAAATCACTTGTAGAACAATCTTTCAAATCTTTTCTTAATTTCTTGATAAGCATTTGTTAGCCATCAACTTTCAGTCTAAGTTCTTCATTTTTTTTCGGATCTATCAAGATCTTCAAGAGCTTCTTCAAGATTATTTTTCAAATGTTTTGCTTCTGCTGAGTCCATGATCTCCTCAAGTGGTTAAACTTTATTTTAGAGGACCAAAGCTCTGATAGCAATTGTTAGAAACACTGAGAGGGGAGCTGAATCAGTGTTTGTCTATTTATTACTTTTCAGCAACTTAAACATAAATCAAACATACATTGAATGAAGCTTAACATAAGAACTCATAACACATGATATGATTACGGGGAAACCTTGATCAGAGGAAAACCTCGGTGGGAATTAGTACCCACAAATATTGTAGTAGTATAATGAACCTGTTAAAGTTCCTTTGCCCTGTTAGAAGCAATCTTTACAATATGAGTACAATGACCTGGTTAAAGGTCTGATCCTATTAGGAGTCTTTTACAAAACCCTGTTAAAGGTATATGGCTCACTTCCTAGGCTCATTTCCCAATAGGATGAAGGCTACAACCTTCTGAAAGTTGATATACACTATATCAAAAGTGAACTTTTGTGATGACACTATTGTTTGATCAGTTCTGTGTATGCGCGAATGCTCTTACTCTCTTAAAGAGATATATCATATACTGACTTCATCATACTGCTCTTCTATATCTTCCTCTTACATAATAATCGACACTTGTAACATAACTTTACATTACATACTTATATGTTCGTATCCGAATAGGCGCGACCCAAAAGAAGAATCTAGTCGGCCCTAAAACAAAATACACAACGCTTCCGAATAAGTCAACTCAAGCATGTTTACAAAAATTCTAATTACATTATTACAAACATATAATCAAAGGCGCTTAGCCATTCCATAAAAAAATAATTCACGCTGATCAAAACACTAGTCAGCTTCCATGCTCTGTCTTTTGGACTGCTTGTCTACTGATCTGTCTGTAACTTCTCTGTACTATTTTTTTGTACTATGCGTGTCTGGATGTAGCATGTACACATGTCATATAACATATATCTAAACACGCATAAGCTGACTCAATCTCTTGCATGTGCGCTGATGTGCTGACCGCTGAATATCTCTGTCTGCCCTGTTTTCCATACTTAGTCATTTTTCCTTCTGAGTTATCTTTGACAGAAACTTAGTATGACTTTGTTGCCATGATGAAAACACAAAATGAGTCATGCATCCTCAAGAAGTCAACTTTCCAAAAATATGTACAGAGCCTACCATCTTGGTTACTTGATTTATCCAGTAATCTAACTAGACCAGAGATGCGTGTGATTGAGTAGTGTGGTTTGTTCTTCCTCCTTGATATACCTCGGTTCCAGTTGAACTGGGGTCTACTCACAGCTATGGCAGAGCCTTGGCACTCTAACCATAATACCTTTCACTTACCCCTTGGCGAGATGATGATCACACCTGAGGATGTATACAGGTTGTTGTGTATCCCAAAATGAGGATACAAAGTTTACTATGATCAGGTGTATGATGGCAGTGCATGCAAATGAATATTTGTAGATCCTACAATTGGAGATGATACTATCACATGGGCGCAGTTCATGTCATTTCCTATTTTACTTGCAGTTCTAGGTGCTGTGATCGGCAAATTAATTCTCCCTGATCAATGAGGTCGTGGATTCGTAGTTGGATGGGGTTGGATCATAGAGGACTTATTTGTGCATCCTCAGAGATTTGATTGGAATTCATGTGTTCTCACATAGTTGTATAATGATTTGAAGGAGGTGGTGTATTGAGAGAGCACAACCTTATCAGAAGGAGCTATTTTGTTGCAGTTATGGACCTAGGAGAAAATCCCAGTCACTAGGCTAATTGTAACTCGAGTGTGGGGTCGAGGATGACCGTATGCATTTCTCTATGATGGCATGATTGTTCAGCATCGACTGGGCAAGGTTGAGTACTAACATAGGATGATTGATGAAATTGATCAGGTCTTCTGGAGACCTTACCTAGCTTGCAAGGGGTGGAGAGAGGATGATGATGAGCTTCCTTATATGTTATCCCCTTGATGGATGATTGGACGATCACCTCTTGTGATTGAGAGATTCTGTTTTGGGAGTGTTACGATGTTTCGACAAGTTTCAAGATATTTTGTAGGGTATGGAAATGTATTATTGGGTACAGGTAGAGAATTCCATGTGGGGAGATCGGGTAGATTATGAGTATGCCTGCACAAAGATTGACAGATTGGGTTTCATCACATGGGATATGTTAGATCATGTTGTTGATGGAGGGATGTCTGCAGAGTATATGGAGTGGTTTTCTTGACATAGATTTATGATATTCATAGATCCAGCATAGCCTATCCCTGATGTGGATGAGACTTCCAATGATGATGATGGAGGAGGTGGTGGAGGTCCGAGAGCACTGATAGTACAATGGGCTCTTAGAGTTTCGAGAGCTCCTAGAGATTTAGGCAGAGGACAGATGGGACCTCGGATGTGGGGCGGTCATGTCAAAGCTAGGGGTGGTGGTTATGCGCCTAGACAGAGACAGGTTCCCCCATACCAACTGCAACATAGGGTCAACAAAGACAAAGAGATGCCAGTCACGCACATATTGATCAGGCTATTCAGGTTTCAGGAGCACAGGTTCAGGGACAACAGGTACCATTATAGCAAGGACCAGTTATACAGTCACAGGTTACTTTAGCTTCTACAGGTCCAGTACAACCACCTCCACCTAGCATATCAGAGTAGGATATACAAAGCCTATAGATAGGTTTCTTGGCTATGACAGCTCAGATGGCTCAGTTTAGTGCGATGATGCAGACATTTATGAGTAGGATGGATCAGACGAGTCAGGGAGCTTCTACCAGTCAGGCTCCTCCTAGGATGATAGATAGATCAGACAGAGGTCCAGATGGGCCAGGTGATACAGGCACTAGAGATGGATCAGGTGCTGGGATAGTTGATGGATTAGGTTCCCCTACTGGTCGTGATTGGAGATAGCGTGATATTGATCCTCTTGATGTATTGACGTACCATATGTATGATTGATCAGGACTTTGATGATGTACCATTTTTTCGTTGATGTATCATGATATACATATATTTAGGGACATTTCGATGGAAATTTATTTATGATGCCCTTTGATACCATGATGTTGTGAGATTTCTTTATATGCAGATCTCTATGATTTCTATGATGCATTTACTTTTATATGAGCTGTGGATGCAGTGTCTTAGATATGACATAGATAGATGGATGCAAAATGATTATGCAATTATTTCTATATGTTTTATTTATTTATAATGAATGCAATGGTTTATGCAATGCAATGGTAAAATGAATGCAACTAGTTTTTAGATTTTGATCTATGCAACTTATATGAAATGCACTTTTTAAATGGATGCAAAATGGATAATGATTAATTATTTATGAATCTTGTCTTTTTTTTCTCTTTTCTCATATAAAAGATAATGATTAATGATTAATTTAATGAATGAATTCAAAAGAGAATCTCACATAATTGATTTTAAACAAGATAAATGATATTAACCCACAAATGACTAACCCCTTTGAACTTGGAAAATCCCTTAAACGTGCAATTAATCTATCATGAAACTGTAATGCAATGCAACTAACTGTCACTAGCTTTTTGCGAAAGAAATGCAAGAGAGATATGTTTTCATCATTGAGCATTGTGGAACTAGGAGCAAGTACAATCATCACTTACCAAATCATGATAATATGAATATCGCTTTGCATCACTTTTGTAACCATTTAGAAACTAGTACAACCCTCACTAGTTCAATAATCAACTATGGGACTATGAATACCGGTTTCATCGGAATCAATGTTGCAAGTGGATGTTGGTATTAAGATATGGAGGATCTAAATAGACAAGGTATCCATTTGCGTAAACAAACAAAGGTTAACCCTCCTTCCTATATGAAAGTCCTCGATGGTTCTTTGAATGCCCATGTCCTTAGATGAATTCAGACAATTTGGTGCATCTTCCTCAAAACAGTCACACAAAGTCAAGAAAATATAATGTCTTCATCATCGCCAATCTAGTCGAAACATCATCGATTAGCTAAAAATACATGACTTTGAAAATTCAATGAATATCATCAAAAAATTCAAGTGTTTTGTATTGTATCAGGATTTTAGATAGAATTCCAAATATTCTGATCATTTAGGTTTTGTCAAATTTTAATCCTGATAATAAGGCCATGAAGGTCAAGGATCAAGTTGCAAGATCGAATGCAAGGTTCAACAATGATATCCATCAAAGGTTCAACAATATCTCTCCTCTAAAGTTCTGAAAATCTCTTCTGTCATGTGACCAAAAAGTAGCACCTATTGAATCTGTTTGTATCAAAACCAATGCGTTGCCCCCAAGTGAAAAATGAGACCATGTGAAAATCATGGGCAAATGAAACCTAGTATGTGATAATGCAGCTCAAAGACTTTATTATGACTATGCACAAATGACAAATGCAATGAGGCTATACAAATGGGATGATGAAAAGGCAATATGTACAAATGCAACTAGGTAAGACCTAAGGGATCAAAAAGTGCTTGATTGCCAAGTTTTCACCTTTTGAGGTTTATTGCTCTTTTTCTCTTTTTTTCCTTCTTTTGCTACCAAGGCACCTATTGCTAGGTTTTCACCAAGGCACTTTTTTCTTTTTCAATTTTTTTTCTTGATTTCTTCTTCTTCTTCTTTTTTGATATCATTAAGCCGCCTGTTTGCTAGGTTTTCACCAAGACA
Organism: Thuja plicata; assembly: GCA_018584345.1. NCBI lineage: Eukaryota > Viridiplantae > Streptophyta > Pinopsida > Cupressales > Cupressaceae > Thuja > Thuja plicata. The sequence goes on along the minus strand of MU227709.1, from coordinate 868,621 downwards.
ACCATTTTTTTTATTTTTGAATGTTTTTGCTTTGTTCGTGCTCAATTTTCCTCTTTTTATGCTTTCTTGCCTTTCCATTGTTTTTGAATTTTTGATCTTTCTCATTTTTTTGGATTTTGAACTTTTCTCATGTTTTTGGATTTTGAACTTTTCTCATGTACAAAGAATGATGTTGAACTCATCGGATACACACTCGTCTAATACTCTTTCTTCCTATGTTCTTTCATATAATCAGGTATGAAACCTCTTTAAATGGATGATACTAATGGGTTGTTGCAGCTCATCACCCTCACAATCAACTAGCTTGTATGTCCCCATTCCAAAAGATGTAATTACAAAAGGTCCAAGCCAATTCGCCTTCCATTTTCCTTTATTTTCTCTCTCTGCTTGGTTTTTAGGGTTTTTTCTTAACACTAAGTCTCCCACTTGAAAGGTTCTAGGTTTGATATGCTTGTTATAATTCCTTGAGATTCTGTTTTGATAGACTTTCAAATGCTCATAATCTTGTGTTTGATGTTCCTCCAACAATTATAATTGTTGAAGTTAGGCAACCCTATAATCCTCATCACTAATTAATCCTTGTTATGAAAATCTTAAGGATGGGATCTCAACCTCCAAAGGTAGAACAACTTTTGCCCCATTAACCAAAGAAAATGGTGTAGCTCATGTTGGTGTTCGAATGTTTGTTCTGTAGGCCCACAATGCTAGGTTTATTTGGATGTGCCAATCTCTTCCTGATTTGTCAACCGATCTTTTCAATATTTTGAGGATATTCTTATTTGTAGCTTTGGCTTGTCCATTACCTTAAGGATAATAAATGGAGGAAGAATGGTGTGTTATATGGAAGGTTTCACATTGTTCATCCACATCTTTGTTCTTGAATTGTTTAGCATTGTCCGTGATAATGGCATGAGGAATACCATATCTACAAATGATGTGATTATGGATAAACATAGAGATATGTTTTCCCATTGTAGTTGTCAAAGGTACGACCTCTACCCATTTTGTAAAATATTTTGTTGTCGTGATGATGTATTTGTGACCATTGGAAGAAGGTGGATAAATCATTCCTATAAGATCAAATCCCCATTGGTAAAATGGCCATGGTTTAATGAATGGGTGTAACTCTTGTGTAGGCACATGGATCATGTCTCCGTAGTATTGGCATTTTGAACACACTTTGACAAAGTGGCAAGCATCCCTTTCTAAGGTTTTCCAGAAATACCCCATACGAAGGATTTTCCTGGCTAGATTTAACCCACTCGAATGAGACCCACAGATACCCTCGTGAATGTCTCTTAAAGCTAACTTTGATTCCTCGTCGTCTAGACACCTAAGTAGCGTTATGTCAAGACCTTTGCAATACAATGTGTCAGATAGGATAGTGTAACGAGCCGCTTGGCATATGAAGTGTCATTTTTAGGCACGGGTTTGGTCTAAAGGTAAAAAGTGGTCTTTGAGATAGGTATAAATGGGTCCATACAAGGTGAGTCATGTCCATTTAGAAGGCAAATGATTTGAGTTTCAGGTAGGTCAAAAGCCAGTTTCACCAACTCTACCACCAAGAATTCGTACCTCACATTTTTATTAGGCATTTTAAAAAAGCCAAAGTATCCATAGCATATGCTTCTCTATTCTTATCCCTTGGGATTTTCTCAAATATAATCAAGGAAAACTATATCTTCCAGTCATCTACCATCCTTTTATAGGGCATTAATTTTTCATCCTTAGTTTGATACTCATCATTAATTTGATTGATGACCAATTGGGAATCCCCATATACTTGCAGTTCTGTGACGTTCCATTCTAAAGCCATTTTGATGCCTATGACTAAAGCTTCGTATTCTGCAATATTGTTGGTGCATGGGAACAAAAGTTTGTAAGACTGAGGAATAGTGTATCCTTGTGGTGTAATCAATAGAATTTCAGCTCCTGAACCATATTGAGTGTAGCATCCATCGAAATATAATTTCCATGTTTTGGCTTCCACATTGATTATCTTTGCATCTAGAAATTCTACTTGAATAGGATGAGTAGAAACTAAAGGATTTTTGGCCAATTGATCAGCTATGACTTCTCCGTTGATAGATTTTTGGTCCACATACTCAATTTCAAATTCACTAAGTACCATTACCCATTTAGCAATTCTTCCTGTACGGGCTGTTTTGTTAAGCAAATACTTTAATGGATCAATTTTTGCAATCAACTTAACCTTGTGCATGAACATGTAATGTCGTAGTTTTTGTGAGGAAAAAACTACCGCTAGACAAGCCAGCTCCATGAAGCTATAATTCAACTCATACTTGATCAAGGTTCTGCTTAAATAGTAAATGGTTATTTCTTTACCCTCATCATCCTCTTGTGCCAATAAAACCCCTAAAGATCTCTTCGTTGCTGAAATGTATAATAGTAAGGGTTTTCCTTTGATGGGAGGCATCAAAATGGGTGGATTTACCGAGTATGTCTTCAATAAGGTAAAATCTTGTTCACATTCATCATCCCACTTAAAAATGGTATCCTTATGTAGCAATCTTATAAAAGAGTGGCACTTTTCCGCTAATTGAGAGATGAATCTCCTAATAGATTGAAGTCTTCCTTGGAGTGACCTCATTTAAATAATGTGTTTGGGAGTTTCCATTTCCATGATTTCTTGCACTTTTTCCAGATCCACTTCTATCCCTTTTGCTGAAACTGTGTAGCCTAATAGCTTGCCAGATTGAACACCAAATGCACATTTCTTTGGATTTAACCTTACTTTAAATTGCTCTAATCTTGTGAAAATATTTTCTAGGATAAATAAATGGTCTTTTCTTTCATGTGATTTTTCTAACATATCATCCACATAATCTTCAAGGAAAGTATGCATCATGTCATGAAAGATAGTTGTGATTTCCCTTTGATAGGTTGATACGACATTTTTGAGGCCGAATGACATAACATTCCAACAAAAAGTACCCCAAGGGAAAGTGAAAGCGGTCTTTTCTTGATCCTCAGGTGCAATTCTAATCTGATTGTAGCGACTAAATCCATCCATCAATGAAAACATAGAATGTCATGCAGTCAAATCCACTATAGCATCAATGCTAGGTAATGGAAAATCATCCTTAGGGCAAGCAAGGTTAAGTTCTCTAAAATCCGTGCATACTCGAATGGATTTGTCATGTTTAGTAACAAGTATAATATTGGAAATCTATTATGCATAAGCTATGACTCTTATGAAGCCAAATTTTAGTAACTTTTCCAATTTTGACTTAACCAATAAAGCTACATAGGGATGCATTTTTCTCAAATTTTTCTTCACAGGTTTCACGTCGGGCCTCACATTAAGGTGGTGCATTATGAAACCTGGATCCAATCATGGCATGTCTGAATATGACCATGCAAAGTTGATTTTCTTTTCTTGAAATAATTTGATGAAATCCTTCCTTTCTGTTGGAGTCAATGATGCTGCTAAATGAATAAACTTGGGATCCAATTCAGTGCCAATGTTGACCTTTTTTTTTGGCTCAATGAGGATAGGAGATCTCTCATCTTCATGTTCAGGTAGAGTATCCAATCTCTCTTCCTTAGGTGTCACAGTTGGGTTTTAACCTTTGGAAACATCCATTATTTTTACTTTTTTGGGGTCTAGTGCTACCACATGGTGGTTTTCACCACTAGACCTTTTTATTTTTTTATTTTTTATTCTTTTATTTTGTGGATTAAGAGATTGGACCCTTTCCTCCATCATCATGTTTGGATTGAATTCATTGGTGGAAGATGGCTCAACCGCATTAAGGTATTGGGCCATAGCATTGTCATTGGGAAAATAGAGTAGGTCATTAGGTTCGGTTAAGTCCCTATCAATGAGCTCGAGATGAATAAGGGCTAAGGACTCCTTAGGAAAGTTTTCATTTGAATGGTTCAAGGACATGACTTCGTTTGAGGGTTCATAAATTGTATTGTTCAAGTCAATAACATGTGCTTGCTCGAGGTGTTCCATGGAAGTAGGATCAAAATTCTCTTCACTAGACTCCTCATGGATTTCCATGGAAAATAATGCGTGTGGATTGAATATAACATTTGAATCAACCCCCCCCTCCACAAAGATACCTAAGGTCCACCTATCCATTGGTTGTCACTAGATGCTTGTCCTATATTGGATTCTTGAGAAACAATTGGTACATGTGTAGAACTCGACCCTTGATCCATATTGTCTCAATTTTTGGAATTAGGTATAGTAGCATAGGTATGAATGACATCTACCTCCTTGCCATGACAATAATCTTTGGATAGGGAATCCCACTCATATTCTCTAGAGTAATCTTCACTCTCAGATTCTAACATGTGTACATGCTCATAAGAATCATGCATATAACTTGAACCAACTTCTTTCTCTTGATACCCTATTCCCGATTTCTCATCCTTTGACCTCCAAGGAGGTTGGATAGGTTCTAGCAAGACTTTATTTCTGATTATGAAGGGTCCTTTTCCCTTGTACCCCATCTTTTTCATTATTTCAAATCCCTTTCCATATTGATCAATTTGGATGGTGACATGTTGCACTCTTTCAACGGGATTATTTGAAGTACCCTCCTCTTTATAGAACCATTGTAAAGATTCATCATCTTCCTTTTCCATCGCTGAGTGTTCACTCTTTCCTACAAAATGAGAGTTGTATTTTTGAGGTGGATGATAATTTGAAGGTTTCCTATGCATCTTTGGGGAAGTTGGTAAATCAAATAGGGAAACAAAATATTCCCCCACTCCTTTTGAATGGAATCTGCATTGTTTTTCAAATTTATGCATCATCTCACTCATCTTTTGATAGTTGTCCCTTTTGGTTTGTTCTCTTTCATCCTTAGAGGGTCTCAAAATTTCTACCTCTGGTGTAGAAGCTTTGACTGAATTTTCATTGGAACTTTGACCCTCATAACTAACTTTCTCTTTTCCCTTAGTTGATGTAGGTAAGTTAGTTTCATTAGGACTTGAAGTAGATGTAGCATTTAATGTAGAATTAGGACCTTCCTCTTTGGTTTCTTCAATGATGACACTAGGAATAATTCCTTCCCTATTATGTGGAATAAATAACTCATGAAGAGGTTTCACCATATTGCAATATTGAAAGGGATTTGAATCTCCTCCAATAGTTATTTCTTCACCCATGTACAGAAACTTGATACATTGATGATAGGTCAAAGGCACCGCTTGCATCTCATGAATCCATGTCCTTCCTAATAAAATATTATAAGTTAATTTCATGTCAAGGACTTGACAAATGGTATCTTTCTTGATAGGACCCACTTGAATGGGAAAAACCACCATTCCTTTAGAATATCTTTCCTCCTCATCATAAGATTTTATAGTGATTTGTTTATTGGAATCAATAGATGACTCAGATAACCCTAAATATTTGACTAGGTTCAAGGTACAAATGTTTAGACCGGCTCCTCCATCAATGAGGACTCTCTTAAAATGGTATTTTTGAATCAAAACCTCTATATGCAAGGGGGGATTTTGAGGATGATTAATGGACATGTCATCTTGCTCTAAAAATGATAAGCAATGAGGTGCTATGAGATGACCCACCATGTTCGAAAACCTTTCTTCTTCCAAATTTGCAGGAATGATAGTTTCCACAAGAGCTTTCTCCAAGATTTCTTTGTGATTAGGAGAAAGTTTCAATAGCTCTAAAATGGAAATTTGAGCCGGATTCTTTTGTAGTTGATCCACTAGACTATAAGGCCTTATTGAAGAAGATGCTTGTTTAGTCAAAGTAGCCGCTCATGTAGGACCAAAATTTCTAGGGGTACTTCCATGTAAGGTAATTCTTGTTTTTTGCCCCCTAGTAACAACATTAGAGGTCTCCTTGTTAGGTTGTTCCTTGATTCACCTTTCTCATGTTTGAAGAAAGGAGTTTTGAATGTCATGTGATATTCATTGTTTTGAGGTCCTTCACGTTTAATCACACCATTGTCAATAAGGTCTTGCACTACATGTTTTAGGCGCATGCAATCATTTGTCTTATGTCCTCGATTTCTATAATATTCACAATGATTGGACTCACTCCACCAAGTAGGTTTCACTTGTGGTTCGTAGAGTCAATCCCTAGGTAAGTCAATAATCTTATTCGCAATGAGGGTTCTCAAAAAATTTCAAGCGGTTCACCCAAGATTATGAACTTCCTTCTAGGTGATGGAGCAAAGAAGGGTTTAGGCTTGTTAGCCTCTTGATTGTTCCCAAATTTGTTATTATTGTTATTTTTGAAAGGTACTTTGGGTGCTTGACTGACATTATTAGCTTGATTGGATCCTCTAGTGAGATTAAAAGGAGTGGCCTTCAAATTATTTTCTTTCACAACTCCATCATTAACCACACATTTGTTATTGTTCTTCATCCAAAATCAGTTGTTTTTAGGAGGAGCCCTATTTTGATTGTTGTTGGAAGTATTATTGTTAGCATGCTTACTATCCTTGTAGTGTTTTATTTCTCCACTTTTGACCAATACTTCCTCCGTAGTAACTCCATTCTCAATTAAGTCTTGGAAAGATCCAGGGCATTGTAACCTCAACCAATAATTAATTTCATTGTTCAAGCTATTAATAAAGATATCCATCTTTTCCTTTCTGGGCACGCTTCGAGGGTATCTAGAAAATACCGCTCTCCATCTTTGTAGGAAAAGTAGGAATCCTTCCCCCTCGCGTTGTTTGGTATTACATAAATTAACTATCGTGACCTCATGTTTGATATTATAAGAGCAATGAGTCACAAACTTGGAGGCCAAATCCTCAAAAGTGCGGATGTCAGAGGGTAACTTGGAAAACCACTCCATTGCCATGCCTCCTAGACTTCTTGGGGAAAACCTCATTAAATATTTTGTATCATTTATGAACTCCAAGCTCAATGCACAAAACTCTCTTAGATGATCTCGAGGATCAGATGCTCCTTCATATTTGTCATACTTAGGAAAAACAACATTGCTAGGGAATGGAACCATAATTAATGTTTTGTCGAATGGAAATGGACACAGTGCTTCAATAAAGAAGGGTTTAGGAGCCCCCATTTTTTTCATTGTGTCTAACTGGATTTGGAATAATTTAAATTGCTTTTTCATGATGTCAATAGGGTTGGATTCATCTTCTTTTTTCTTTAGTTTATCAACATTATAGTTGTGAGGAAGTTTAGTCCCCGCTTGTGCTAGGCCTAGAAAATACGTTTCCCTATCTCTTTCCAATACCTTCTCCATGAGTTTCATGAAGAATGGGCTTTGAACAGATTTATTAACTTTCTCTTCGGTAGCCTCTTTGTCATTAGGGTCGATATTTCCTCCATTGTTGTTGTCTACCCCTTGATTGTTAGGGTCGACTCCTCTTCCATTGGCCCCACTATTGTTGACCCCGCCATTTCCATTGTTATTATTGTTATCCTTGTTGGCGAGTTTGATTAGGTCAGGATCCATGTTTCCAAATGGGAAATCCATGTTTGGTTCTACCTCCTTCATCGGTTCATTCGATTGTTGTGAAGGAATAGAGGTATCACTAGGAAAAAGAAGTTCTTGCCTCAAGTATGTTCCGTCTGACTGTAAGGTATACTTGATATAGTGTGATCGGGTGAATGCCAACATGAGGATTAATCACTAAAAACTTGGCTTTTATCACCTCTTTGAGCAATCCCTTAGTGCTTTTATGAATTGTCCAATAATGAGCGATTCTGATCATATTAAACTTATGAACAGGTAGAAGATCCAAAAGGGTACCTAGAAATGAAATCAAGTTTTTTCAATCCCTCGGGAAATGTCCCCTATTTTCCCTTTCTTGTTTTTGGGTGTCACTTTACTGATGTGTACGCTGACTTTGCCTAGTGTAGGCGGTAACTAGAATTATTGTATGCGACACTCTGCAGTTTGTAGGCGGTGTTTGGTCATTTATAGGTGTTGTTTAAAAACTTGCAGGTGTTACTTTCCAGTGAGTTAGGCATTGTTTCAATAGTTTCAGGCATAACTTCAGTTTACAGGTGTAACAAGAATAGTTGCAGGGGTTATTTAACCTTCTGTACGCATCACTTTGCTGAACAAGTTAGTTTTTCACATTTTTTAAGGATTTAAAATTATAATGTCTGTGATCAGATCTATAGGATTGAATTCTTGCTTGAAAATGAGGACACAAACACAATACACACATCAAGTTTGCATCTTAATCCTAAAACACACCAAGTGTATGTTCTCAAACATTTTCACGGGTCTTGTACAAGAAATTTTTCCAAACAGTATACCTAGAGTCAAATTTGGCGATTAAACAATGGCTCTAAAAATGTAGCTTGTTGATTAACCGGGTCGTAGTTAACACCTACGTTCTATACCATGAAGAGTCTCTTATACCCTCATTACAAGGGCTTCCCACATGCACGAAAGTATGATTTTGTGTAATCTCGAAGGACTACTAAAGGAAGTAAAGATTCTCAACACAATTAAGTCACTTCAACCCTTTGGGGATGAGTGCATTTTATTATAGTGGGTAGGATAGTATCACAGCTTACACTTGGGTCTTTCCCTCTCACCACCTTCATAAAGGTATTCTCGGGAGGCAGGCCCTCTATGTATCTAGCATGTTCATGGAAAGTAATAAATTGAATTTAGTCAAGTAAGTTTGGGAATTTAATTCACTCTTAGTCAAGTAAGTTTGGGAATTTAATTCACTCAAAGAGTGAAGAGCATATCCCTTTTACTTTCCTTAATTCCAAACACTTCAATCACTTTTTTTTTTTTCATTTTTAACCTCTTGACAAGGAGGTTTTTAATAAATTGAAATGTGTGGTTCAATTTCTCCCTTTCTTTCTACCACCCAAACACAACACTTTTAGCTTTTTGATCAACTTCAAAAAGTTGAGAGCATATACCTAATGTCTTGTTTGGAATGGACAATAATAGGGTGGCCCTATTAAACTAGATATAAATGAAAATGCCATGATCTAAGCAAAGCAAGCTTGTTAAGTGAAATACCTCATTTCGATGCTAGCAAAGGCTAGGCACATTTTTGAGGGTTTTGCTTTGTTTTTGCTTACTCACCTAGTGGTGATCGTTCCCTCTCCATCTCCTCCAACAAGTTAATCAACACTAGAACCAAAGTGAAGAAAAACCAAAATTGAATTAACAATTTTAAGATCCTTAACAAATTTTGCGAAATCGCAAGTTAAGGACTTAATGAATGAGATCAATTTAGAGAACGAAACTTCTTTTTGTAAGCATAACTAATTTTAACAAAATGCTCAAATAATGCTTGCTCTTCTTATAAACTTTCCAAAATGAGTGCATTATGAATTTGTTTAGAGTGCTTGTTTTGGATCCTTACCTCTTTACTTTCCCTTTTGATCCTCAACTCTGGTTTTTGCACTTTCAAATGCCTGTTCATCTACAAAAAAACAACAACAGAGCATTAGTATTCTGAATTTATTAATCTACAAGTAAGAAAAAATAGAAAATAGTAGGCGTCATTTTACAGCCTTTAGGTGTTACTTTGCAGTATACTAAGCGTTGCTTTGCACTAATCTAGGTATTTCTTTGCACTCTGTAAGGTGTTAGTTTACTAATTACATGCGTAAAAATAAAGTGATTAGGTGTGACAAAGCAAAGTAGATGCATTAAAGGAAAGTGCACAGGTGGCAGATAACATATTGCAAGCATTATTTCAGGGATCACAGACGTCGCTTTACAAGCACAGGCGTCACTATTTAGCTGATAAGCGTGACAAAAATTAGACAAGAAGAGAGAACAAATTCTTAGGCGCCATTTCACTGCTTGTAGGTGTCATTATTTTTCTATTAGGTTTCATTTTACCTGCAATCTACAAAATACACACAATTTGAAGCAAAAACACACAAATATGATAAAAACGCGGATTAGAGGCCTAAAGCCCCACAGTGGGCATTATTTGTGTGTGTGATTTTTACACCTTCACAAGATTAGTTTATTTTCTAACAATTCTATGGAAAAATATTAATAATTTAAAATAAGAATTGAAACAAAATTATTAAGCATCCCATGGATCTCTAACTAAGCATGTTATTAGAGCTCTCAGCCTTAATCTCTACTAGTGAAAATCCTATAATGAGAAAATGATATTGATATGCCTATATAGCTCACAATTCTCTCAAATTACCTCAACAATTCACTCAAATGCTCTCAAATAATTTTATAATGCTCTCAATTGCTTTGATATTGCTCTCAAAATGACTATAGTATGCATGCTTTGCATTCAAATGTCTAGGATTGTTTTATGCTTGTAAATTGCCTTCTATTTATAGGATTTTCCCAAGTGTAGGGGGTGGAGTCAATTGATTATGGTTTAGCCTTGGTTGTGTGAGAGGCTTCAAATGGTTTCAAATGAGGGGACAATTTAAATAATTGTCTCAAAGGTTGGGACAAGATGAGTTGAGTAAATTGAAAAGCCTAAATGAGTGGTTGAGATTGCAAATTTGGAGTGATCCATGTGCTTTGCCTTCTCAATTCACATTGGTTCCTCAAATTCATGTTGAAAGATATTAGGATTTATTAATTCAATCAATTAATTAAATTATCCATGTAGGGGATTAGGTTGAATTTGATTTTTGATTTATACTATACAATTAATTGATTAAAATCAATTATATCGTTTAATTAATCCCTTTAGGCTTATATTTAATTAATTAATGTCATTGGTAATTGATTCTTTGATTTAAATTAATTTTGTCCCAATTTAATTTAATAAATTTCCATTTGATTTGATTTAGTCCATTTTGATTATTTGATGCAATTTGATGAGATTTGGAGCAATTTGATGAAAAATGCAGATTTGGTTGATTAGAGAACACCTGACCAATTTTAGGTGTCTACAGTTACCAAGGAGATTATCTACACAGTGACAAGGTTGTGTGCTACCAATGATGTATATGTTCTAAGAATGATTCTTGTTGACGAGGTCACTCATCTAACAAAGTCAAAACAAGATCGAGGTCAAGTTTGCACCTATGGTGACCGGTTACAAAGTATATCAATCGAGCCGATTGAACAATGTTCTCGGTGGTGGTATTCATGTTGTATATTGGATGGTGAAGGAGAATGGACAGTACAACCTATGTGAGGTCATGATAATTTAGTTCTTTGTGAACATGGGGAGAATCAAGAAGGACAAGAAACAAGCTTTCAAGTATGGTTTGTTGCTGGTATGTATATTCTTCTACTTACAAAATCATTTCCCTAGTATCGGTGGAATCCAGTGGTCGACTGATAGACCTACAATAGTACAGATTAAGGATTGCATAAGGATGTTGGAAAATAGTTTTAATAGTATAATGTGGGCTTATTTCAAATATTTCCATAAAATAATGCATGAGAGAGAGAGAGGGGATCCCATTCGATATAGTAGAGAAGTGCAAAGAAGATATATGTTTTGTTGTAGATATCAATATATGTATGATGTAGGCAATACAACCAAGAACGTCTTGGGATCTACCGATGCGTTATAAGGTAGATGGTGATATTATATCTCCATGATAATGAGTTACTATCTAAGCCAATTGATGTCACTCCCAGGTTTGGTACCTATGAAGAAACTTATCTAAAAATTCACTAACAACTAAAGACACATGTGATAGAGAGAAGAGTGAAGGAAACAAGTTGATGATATAGGCGAGAAGAGTGGTATTACAAAGGAAATGATGGGTAAGACCAGGAAGAATTTTATGAATGAGGAGGAAGGGTCCTATGTTGCTGCTGCAAAAGTAGAAGAGGTAGACATTGTATCTTCTACAATTGGTAAGGCAACAAGAAGAGCAACTAGGATTTTCACATTGCAAAAGGGAAAGGAAAAGGAAAAAGAGAAGGCACCTGTGACTTAACAAGAAAATTACAAGAGAAAGAAGTGAATGTCACATGGCTACAAAGAGTCAAAAAGCAACAGTAAAAATAAGGATAGAGATGAGGAAGAAGAACCTCAAATAGATTCTGACAAAGAGCAAGTCGAATTGAGGGCCAGTGGAAAAAGATCAAAGATTGTTGGCATGACAACTGAGAAATTAGTTAAACCTAAGACTAGGAAGAATTTTACTACTAATATCATAGCTAAGAACATAAGGGAATATGGAAGTGTGAGCGATGCCAACTGATGTTAAATAAAATATAACGATGAAGGTAAGCAAAAGATAGAAGATGTTATTGTATACAATATGTATAAGTTTTTTAGAGGACCTAGAGAACTGCATAAAATGATACCTGAATCACTTTACAAGAATATTGATGCTAGGTGGAGATATGCTCTGAAACAAAATAGAGAAATGATGGAAGAAGCATTGATTCTACTTGTAACATAACAAAAATGTAACATATGAAATGTAGGGTATGAAAATGTGATGTATGAAATAGATGTTGTTACATTTGAAATTAGAATGTTTATTGAAATGTGAGGGGAAGATAAGATGTTCCTTTTAACCTTAAATGTACAAAGGAAGGATCCAAATTGATTAACCCCAAAGGAAAGATCAATGCATAAATGAATCAATCTATTGGAAATGAGAGCAAAGAGGAAGACCATAGATTCCATTTATAGAAAATAATGTGTGATAGGTTTAGATATATTAATAACTTTAGTTGAAATGAATAGGAGAAAAGTACTAACCATGAAATGTTACAAATATGAAGAATGTTGTTTTCGGGGGTTTGCGCTGAGTTTCTAGAAAATCTGAAACCAGATCTAGAATAGAAATGCAGAGATGAACAAAACCCAACAATCTTCTTTTGATCTGACACAGTTCAGATTTTGACCCTCAAGTCAATGTCACCATTGACTCAGAGTTTTTGATTCTGACCTAGGGTAGAATCGACCTCAAAAGTCTCCGATAGAAAATCTATTTCTGGATCCTAATAGTTTTATGAAAAGGTTATCCGAATCTATACTCTAACTCACTTTTCCAAACCTGTACCTGCAAGAAAAATGGATTTATTTGTTGGGGGGAGGGTTTGCCTTGGTCAAACCCTGGTTTTGGAATTAACCTTAAAATATAATTGAAATTGCATAAATAAACAAAGAAAATAGAACAATTCACCTTGCTTATGTAGAAGCCCTTGTGGAGGATTCAAATTCGTGGATCCACAAGTATGTGTGCACCAAATGGATGTAGAATGTAGAAAGTAGGATGTCTCAAATCAATTGCTTGTATATCTTCAACACTAATCTTGAATGGATCTTGGAATAGGAAGAGGCTTGGAGGAATGTGGATGAAGAAATCTTCAACAAGAGGGCTCCATAGAGCTTCAATCCTTCAATGGATACCAATGGATCTTCTTGATGAATTGAATGCTTGAATGTATTTGAATGTTTGAATGCTTGATAGTAGATGCTTTCTTCAATAGATCATGCATAGAGTTTGGATACTTCTTATGTCTTAGAGAAAATGAGAGGAGAAAGCTTCTTTATATACGAATCTAGGGCACAATCTTCTAGAGAGGCCTACATAGGAGAATTAAATTCCCATTAGACCTATACCCTTATAAGAGGACCTATATTAAATATAATTTAAGATTTTTTGCTCTGAAGACCGAAATAGCGAACCCGGAAGCGAGAATTAATTATTTCCAAAGCCCGACATCTGAAAACCCTGGAAATCTAAAATCTGGACTTTAGGTCAGAAAAAGTTTGATTCTAACCTAGGTCAAGGTCGAGGTCAACCTTGACCAAGAAAGGTCAACTTTGAACCTGAGGTCAAAAATCCCAGTTTGCAGTTTAGGGTGTCAGAAATAGGCTGGAAAAAGTGGGAAATGAGGCAGAACATGGAAAAAAGCCAGATCCAAGTCAAAGACCCATTCAAGACGATTGACATGACTCCAAACCACTTACTCAGAAGGCTAAACTAGTCTATAATGGAAGTGCTTCCATTTTCCGACTATACATTTAGCCCCCAATTTAGCAAGAGTATGGACTCAATGCAAACTCTTGGTAAATGAGATCATGAAGAACAAATAATCTTATTGAAATCAAAAGGGACAAAGGGATCCTCAAGCCCCCAGGGACTTAAGTCTTTATCAACCCTAAGATCACGATAAGAGAGACATCACCAGTTAAGGATAAAGAGAGAGATGGTGTGATTACCTCGCCCAATGAGAACTTATGTCCCATTGTGAACCACACAAGGAAACAATGCAACTGGAAAGATTGAGTTGAACCGCCTTGTGAATGTGGCTACTCACTAGTCAACCCATTAGAGAGATCCAGTCTTAAGGACACCTTCCAACCTTAAGGGATCAAAACATTGTAAATTGAAATTGGAGGGATCAAGAGATCCGTATAAATTTAAACTGGAGGGATCAAGAGATCCTATAAAGTAAAAATTCGTGCTTTAAGGATTAGTCTTTAATCCATAAAGGAAAAACATTTTAAGTTTTGAAAATATTTTGAATGTGTGTGTGTGCAACAAGTGAATAGAGCGTATGCCCCCACATCAAAGTCATTGATAACACTTTAACAGTAGATATGGATTTAACGGAAACATAAACAACTCTACTGATTACGTTTCCACTACGAGATGGCCCCAAATGAAGACAAATCAAGGGAAATACCACATAAACATACAAAGAAAACATAAGGGATCTACCTACTGTGGGGTCAGTATGATAATAGGATAATATGTATATATAGATATGATATTATTGCAAATTAATTGACATCATTCCCCAAAGAAAGTAGAACTACAATCACAATGGAGGAAAGAAAACTCAAGAGTTATGAAGAGTCATTTCGGACCACAATATGGAGACCAAAAAGAATTAGTGCTACCATGTCGCAGATCCAAGCAGACTACACAAGGAAAACACTTATGAACAATAGCACAAGTACAACATAACATGAAAACAACATATGGAAGAGTAAAGATACATATAGACGAATTATACAACAGGTTTGGTTCCTTTATCACCTTGCACCAAAGGTAACAAGGGTCGTATAAAAGAGTTTAACAAACATTTAGCAAACACATTACGAGAGAAGCACAATACAACATGCAAACACAAAAAGGGCTACCATGAAGGACAACCCAATCAAGCGCATCGCCTACTCTCATCACCTCAGTTTATATCATTTAGGGAAGGTGGACAACTCGCAAGAGGAACTATATCCAACACAGTAGGAATAATAGCCAGCTCCAAACAAGGATCCTCTTGAGAATCACATTGCTCGATACTAGGTGTAATTATCAATTGAGTTGAAAGCATATAAGGTAAATCAATATCCATATCAATGGTCTCATATTCATCACTAAGATCAATAGGATCATCAAGAGTATCCTCCTCATCAATATTAATTAAAATAGGATCTAAGATGCGAATAGGATCATCATACTCATTCATCTTAACATCATTATGAACATTAACTTCTTCCAGCACATCATGCATAGGTTGGTCAAAAGAAGGTAAAGAATTTCAAAGAACAGAAGCACGGGACCTAGCATTAGCTCTATGCTTCTTACGACATTCATTAGCATATTTGTTACGTTTCACTTTGTTTGACACATTTTGAGAACTAGGAGGAATAACAGCTGGTTCCTTCAAAGGTTCTATAGGAGGATTGGTAGGATTTGTAGTAGGCTGAGAAGCGACACTGGGAGGTTGAGTAATAGAGCTAGCAATAATGGATAGAGGAGGTATGGAAGGAGTGGTCAAAATACCACAGTTAAGATCAACCCGAGGCATGCTTAACTCGACAATCTTGTGATGTTTATAGGCTTGATATGAACGAAAAAGGTTGTCAGGGCGAGGAGGACATGAATTAGGTAACGAAGGTCGAAGGAAATCAAGAGTAGTACAATCTCTAGGCCTAGAAGGTTGTTAAAAACTATGATTAATCATTTTCACTTCCCCAGTATGAATGAACTTAAGAAATTTATGAATAGGATAATCAATAGCATGCATAGCAGTTATCCAAGGCAAACCAAATTTGACTTGAAATTGATCAGAAGTAGGAACGACACCAAATTTGACTTGAAATTGATTAGAAGTAGGAACAAAAATGAAGTTAGTACCTACAACTTTGCCACAAAGTTCAACAGGCAAGTTAATAGAACCAAGTGAAGGATAGAGAAAACCATTACAAGTTTGGGTCCATGCATTAGATGTAACATAACAATCATGTTGTAGGTTTTTCATAAAAGGTTTTCCTCAGTAATGACATTTATTAAAGATGTGTGATCAACAAGACAACCCCGCGTAGGTATCTTAGCAATCCTAGCATAAATATAAAGGGGACCATCGGGAGCCTTAATAGTCTCAGAATCATCAAAGGTAATTAAGAGTTCCCTAGGTCATTTATCCTTAGTTTGTTTTTGAGGTTTAGGTGGAACTTGAAGTGGAGTGGAGGTGAAGGATCTTGAACAGTAGGTTGAGGTGAAATGACACACTCCACATGATTAACACTGTGATTGAGATCATCCATCTTTGAATCGTAAACAATATCCATAAAGGATGAATGAGTGATGGTATTAGTATCATGTGTAGGTAAAGGATTCGTATAGATTTGAAGGTTCTGATTAGGAGGAGAGACATATTTTTTCCCCTTACCATCAAAATTATCAATAGATAAAGCATTAGAATCGATTAATTATTGAACCTTATGCTTTAGAGAATAACATTTTTTAGTATCATGGCCATTCTATCGATGGTATTGACAAAAAGCTTTAGAATCAAAGGATTTTGATGCTATCGTGGTAGGGAGAAGAGGTCGAATAGGAGGAAAGGTAATCATATTAGAACTTAACAACATACTCATGATAGAATGTAAAGATTCAAAGAGAGGAGTAAATGTACGATTCATACAAAAAGTAGTGGATGCAGAAGTTGCATTGTTGGATGCAACAACAACTGCATTCGTCTATTTATTAATCTTGAAATTGTTGATAGGTTTCTGAAACTTATTAGGAGTAGGAGTAGCATCACTCTTATCAACTGGAACATGAGCCATTGGAGTGTTTCTCTCAAATTGACTCACTTGTAATTGATAATGATGAAGTGTTGCACAAAGTTGTTGAAAAGAGGTAAATTCAGTAAGCATAATCTTATCTCTAATATCCTTTTGTAAATTTGAAATAAACATATGCTGAATATCAATATCATGCACAGGATAAGAAATTTGAGCATACAAATGCTTAAATCTACCAATAAAATTACTCATTTTTTCCTTGATGTTTTGTTTACAATACATTAAATTAGTTAAGGAAACTTGTGGACCAATGTTATTTTTAAATTGTTGGATGAAGGTATTAGCAAATTTAGGAAAAGAATCAATAGAATAAGGAGGTAAAGAACAATACCATTGCAAAGCCTTATCACGAAAAGTTCTAGCAAACAACTTAGCTAAAATCCTATGGTCATGAGCATAATCACTACAAAGGATTTCAAATGTTTTAACATGAGTAACAGGATTGCCTTTACCATTGTAATTCTCAAGACAAGGCATATCGGCTTGCTAAGGGACAGTAGCATGAATAATGTCTAAGGATAAAGGACTACCCATGTCACATGTAGGAATGATAAACTTGGATTGGGTTAAAGATGCAAGTTGTTGTTGTAAAGATGACACAGTTTGAGCCAAACTAATAATTGTTGAATCATTAGAAGAAATAGGTGGCATAGAAATATTAGGAACACTAGGAAAAGTGTACGAAGCGGCAGGAATGGAAGACACAACCGGTGGAACACTTGGAACCACAGTTGGAAGGGGATTGGAATAAGTAAAAGGCACACTATGATATGAAGGTTGTGAGGTAGGTAGAGATACCGGTGGAACACTCATAGGAATAGATCAAATTAGGAGAGGTGTAGTCATCAAAGGAGGAGTGTAATTAGTAATTCTAGGTAAAGGAACAAAAGAAGGTCCCTCACTAGTGACAGGAGGAGTGAATCCTAGATCTTGAGCCTCTTGAGCTAAAGGTTTAACATTCAAATGCACAAGATGAGTGTTACCACGCAAGGGATTAACACCTTGATCACTATCATGAAGGACTTTCTTAAGAGCCTCTATAGCTTGGATGTAATCTTGGTTATGGTTTTCTTGAATAAGCAATTTCCCATTTTATCAAGTTCTATTGAAAGTTTTTGTACTTGTTCAGGAGGAACTCTTAAAACATCATCCTCATCATGAGATGAGTGAGAAGAGTTATGCTCCATAGAAGGATTGGAATCATGAGTGGTCAAATTATCATCCGAGACCCTAAGGAAAGGAGAGGAATACTCAGGATCAAAGGAACCCATAAGTCTATGACTTCTTCTAACTGGGATACTATAAGTAGGACTATAAGTGGTAAAGCTCATACACCAATGCAATGCAAATGAACTAATTTAGGAAATAGAAGATTTTGATTTTAAATATATATTTTTTGAAATATAAATGCAAGAACAGAAAATAAAGCTAATCTAATATGCATGCAAGATCTAACATAAAAGATGTAAATCTAACACCAAAAAGTAAGAGTTTTCTATCGCGGGCTCACCAAAATGTAACATATGTAATGTAGGGTATGAAAATGTGATGTATGAAATAGATGTTGTTACATTTGAAATTAGAATGTTTATTGAAATGTGAGGGAAAGATAAGATGTTCATTTTAACCTCAAATTCACAAAGGAAGGATCCAAATTGATTAACCCCAAAGGAAGGATCAATGCATAAATGAACCAATCTTTTGGAAATGAGAGCAAAGAGGAAGACCTTATATTTTGTTTATAGAAAAGAATGTGTGATAGGTTTATAAAGATTAATAACTTTAATTGAAATGAATAGGAGAAAAGTACTAACCTTTAAATGTTACAGATCTGAAGAAAGTTGTTTTTGGGGGTCTGCACTGAGTTTCTAGAAAATTTGCAACTGGATCTGGAACAGAAACACAAAGATGAAAAAAACACAGAAATATTTTTCCAATCTGACACAGTTCTGATTTTGACCCTCAAGTCAATGTCACAATTGACCTAGAATTTCCGATTCTGACCTAGGGCATAATCGACCTTAAAAGTCACCGACATAAAATCTATTTTCAGATCCTGATAGTTTTCCAAAAAGGGTATCTGAATCTGTACTCCAACTCGCTGTTCCAAACTTGTACTTGTAAGAAAAATGGATTTGTTTGTTGGGGGGAGGGGTTTGCCTTGGTGAAACCCTGGTTTTGGAATTAACCTTAAAATATAATTGAAATTGCATAAATAAACAAAGAAAATAGAACAATTCACCTTGCTTATGTAGAAGCCCTTGTGGCGGATTCGAATTCATGGATCCACAAGTATGTGTTCACCAAATGGATGTAGAATGTAGAATGTAGGATGTCTCAAATCAATTGATTGTAGATCTTCAACACCAATCTTGAATCGATCTTAGAATAGGAAGAGGCTTGGAGGAATGTGGATGAAGAAATCTTCAACAAGAGGGCTCCATAGAGCTTGAATCCTTCAATGGATACCAATGGATCTTCTTGATGAATTGAATGCTTGAATGTCTTTGAATGCTTGAATGCTTGATAGTAGATGTTTGCTTCAATAGATCATGCATAGAGTTTGGATGGATGGAATTACTTCTTGTGTCTTAGAGAAAATGAGAGGAGAAAGCTTCCTTATATATGAATCTAGGGCACAATCTTCTAGAGAGGCCTACATAGGAGAATTAAATTCACATTAGACCTATACCCTTATAAGAGGACCTATATTAAATAAAATTTAAGATTTTTTTCTCTGAAGACCGAAATAGCCAACCCAGAAGCGGGAATTAATTCTTTCCAAAGCCCGACATCTAAAAACCCTAGAAATCTAAAATCTTGACCTTAGGTCAGAAAAAGGTCAATTTTGACCTAGGTCAAGGTTGAGGTCGACCTTGAACCAGAAAGGTCAACTTTGACCTTGAGGTCAAAAATCCTAGTTTGCAATTTAGGGTGTCAGAAACAGGCTAGAAAAATTGGGAAATGGGGCAGAATAGGGGAAAAATCCAGATCTAAGTTAGAGACTCATTCAAGGCACTTGACATGACTCCAAACCACTTACTCGGAAGGCTAAACTAGTCTACAATGGAAGTGCTCTATTAGACCTGAATTCAGAACAAGAAGTACAGTTTGAAAAATACTCATTGGTGAATCACATGCATTTCATGATGATACTCTTGTTAATCACAAGCTAAAGACATTACATGCATAACAAGATAAGAGGGTCACTACTTTACTAGATTTACAAACTTATTTGATCCCTAGAGTTGATGTAATGCAACAAAATGTTAAAGATTCAGAGGTAACACTTGGGCTACCAGACATGAGTACACTTGAATCTATGGAGGAGTTAGCTTCCATATTACATGGATAGATTCAAGCCATATAGCACTTGCAGAAGTCATGGGAGATTTCTTTGGAGACAACCAAAGCCAGTTTTAAAGATTTTTTTGATAGGTTGTGATCAGTAAGTTGATTTAATTTTTGAAGTGCATTTATGTACCTTTTTCATTATTGTCAAAGGGTGAGTGATTGGTGCAGTGAAAATAAAGTTAAGGTGGAGTGATCGGTGCAGTGAAAATAAATTTAAGGAGGAGTAGTGTATAGCAGTGTAAATCTTGATGATTATAGATGACTTTGAGTTCTATGCATCTATGTGTCTATACATAATGTATATTATTTTAAGGAGTTAGTTATTTTCACTATGTCTTGCCATCAATGCCAATGGGGGAGATTGCTGGCATTATGATGGGTTTTGGAAATTAGATGCAGTGTTTGATTCTTATGAGTTTTTCATTGATGGAAACCCTATTAGATTTGATGAATAGGTTACAGATACTGATCGATTGGATGGATAGGTAAAGCAAAATAAGCTCAGTGTTTTGATCGGTTAACAGGAAGATAGTAACAAAAATTATTTTGACTGGTGATCGAGATAGCGAGCACATTGGGTGGTGCAATCGTTACTAGAAAATTATTTTGGTCAGTCGAGTTTAGTTTACCAACTGGGAAAATTAACTTAATGTTTTGAGTGAGTTGGTATCAAAGAAACAAAACAGTTTTAGAAAAGAAAATTTTCAGGGTTTGAAAAAAAAAAATTAGAAAAAACAAAAAATAGATTAGATGGGTCATTGCCCCGTAAGGTCCAAAAAGACCTTACCTGCCCAAACAATTCCAAATCCCTTAATTTTTTGTGTGTCCACAGACACAATTGTAAATGTTACCTCCTCCTTTGTTTCGGCACCCGATCCTGTCACAAATCCAACACAAATTCAATTAATCAAATAATTATGACTCATCTACTACTTTTATGTGGTTTCACATGGCCAAAATGTTAACATCTCCATCACTCCTCTCAAATTCAAATTTGAACTTATGTTTTAATAGTTTAGTGCTTGTATCTATCAAGGGGAAAAACTAATTCTATAAATTCAATGGTTGTTTGATACATCAAGACCCTTTTCCCTTAATTGCACATTTCATTGTTAGCAAAAGTATACTTCTTTATGACTTGATCCACAACTTTTATATGGTTTCATAAGACCGACTAGCTAGCAACTCCTTGATTCCATCTCCTACTTATATTGAGACCCAAATATTCATGGGATCAAGTTTGAATATATCACGACAACAATTAACAACTCCTTAATTATTTAATATGTCATGATCCCATTCTTTCTTTTGCAACTCATATATATTTCATATTGACCAAATTGAAAACCTTTGAATTTGACAAATGGCACATGAGTGTAGGTAAGGAGATGATGCTTTTTTAGCACAAAATAATTACAAGACATCATCTTTACACAATATCCTTTTTAGTTTGATTTGCATTGTAGGAATAAAACAAAAGATATAAAACAACATGCTCTATCCTTGTCCTCTTTCATTTTAAACCTACCTTAATACCCTAATAAATAAAATATCATAATGCTCAATTTCACTAGATGTACACACAAGATAATTCAATCTCAACCTAATATCCAATGAAGTATACCTAACATCCAATGGTTCAAATGTTCTCATCACAAAAGATTTTCTCCACCTTAAAACTGTAGACAGCAATTGCACAATTTCATCTAATGAACTAATACACACCAAAACCATGTTTTCCCATTTTGAAATACAAATTTATTGCTCTGGAACCTAACACTTCCAAAATTGAACTATTACCCTTTAACTTTGGTGATTTTCTCTATTTGTTGGAATTCGTTGTTGCCTGCAATAGGGAGTTGCAGGAAAATTTTAGTGCTTCAACATTAGTGATGGAAGTGTGTCATACCCTATTTGCTCTGGTGTTTGGAGCGATGATCTGAACCTGTGAGAGGTTGTTGATTTGATCTAATTTCAGCTTATTTGTTCAGTTTCAGTGTACTTTAGTTACAGTTATGACTACTCTCGGTCTTAGAGAATGTGATTGTCTAGAGGGTGCATCAAATTTTACTTCTTGGAAGTACAGGTTGTAGATGCTATTAGAAGAAGTTGATCTTTGGGCCTTCATGGAAACCATGTTGACACCTCAAACTGATCTTGCTCATTTGTTTAAACACAAAAAGAGGAAGGCCATTGCATTGATTCCTCATATTGTTTAAAGAAAAGTAGCAAAGGAGATGCATGATGCCTTGACCACTTTTTATCAGAGTGTGAACATCTTGTATAAGATGTTGGAAAACAAACTTAGTGTTGCACACATAAGTGACACAAACACAAAGTGGAAAGAGAGAACTTGGGATTTCATATAGGCTTGCAACTAACTTTTCATTGGTTTCATGTTTATCCATTGACAATGTTCCTAGTGTAGGGTGGTTTGTGGATAATGAGCATCTAGACCTACGATAGCCCAAACATTAGCTTATCTATAGATAATTAAAGTAACTACCATTTCCTTCTTGCCAAACCCATCAATTTAAATCATTGAAATTTGTCTCTGGAAGAGATGCCAGAAATTGCCATACCTCAATCGTTGAGTCTAGTTGCAAGCTCTCAGTGACTACCAAACACAAGCTAGGGGGAATCTTTCACCACAACTTTAACTTTGGATTTGAATATGTAAAATCTTGTAATTCTATACAACCATGAGATATTCCTTATCATCAAACCCTTATATCAGACCTTAGAGAGTACTATGTCAATAAATACAACACTGAACATCATCTAATTGCATGTTTGTGTAACAGAATTTCCAGAACCCAAGATGTCTTTTGGTTTTCCTTAAAATACTTGTGTAGACTAAAGATGAGACAAATAAAGTGTGTTAAAATTTGACATGACAATTGAAGAAGCAGTAAAGTCACAAGCTTTACCCATGTCCTTCGAATCCAACGTGACCTATGAGCAGCTTTCACCTCCTATTCTCTTTTCTCTTTCTCGAAAGGGACATAATACTACACAGTTGATACCAGAAGCACAATGCCAATTCAAAAACTTATTTAAAAATAAATCCAATGTCACTCACACAAAAATAGCAGTATGACAAGTACAATGGAAGAACAAAAGTGTCTCCAACAAGTTGATACATTGCTGAAACGAATCAAAAAATGAAAAGAAACAGAGCATCATCAACTGAAATCAAACATGATCGAAATGACACAAAACCTAGCTTCCAATGACATCTCCAAAAAACACAAAACCAACTATAAAAATATAGGCAACCATCTACATACCGAGAAAATTATATTGTATCCTCGTCTGAGAACATCTCCCAAGAAGGCAAGCCTTGTCCACATCATTTTGAGGTAATCACCACTCATGTAAGACTTCTCCCCGGAAAAATTAACCCCTCTGGTCTTCAAGCTATAGCAATGCGGATGAATTTCAAGGCAACGATTGTAGGCCTTCCATCTAGTGCAACAATCAACAGATTTTGCAGCAACTCCTCTGTCCCTTCACCCATTCGGAAGCTCTTTAGGAAGATATCGATCATGGTACTTTATGCACAAATTTAAAGCAATAAAAACCGCCACTTCAATTATTTTGCTGGAATTTCCAATTTTTGCTGTAATTTTACCCAAGGGTTGGGCAGAGGCATAAGCAGGGGCATTAATCTACCAAACAAGAAAGGTACCTTATTAGAAATAAAAAATGTCCAAATTTTGCTAGACGAGGCTGCCTCCATGAAAATCTTTACCCTCATCGTGCCACAAAGCAAGGTTTTACAACAAGAAGTGGCGACCGAAAAGCAGGGAAACAATTAGGTTAGGATAATAATGTTAGATTGGATAATAAGTGTATTATTTATGATTTAGACTTGTTTGTTGTTTTGGTGTTACAAAACATAAAGATTCAAGACAGATTACATTACCATGATGATAACTGTTGTTAGCACAAAATAATTCAAATTGCTTGGTATTATGTAGAAGGACAGGCAAACGGCCTTCGTAAGCAAATGATTTAAGGGAGGTGTCTATTACTTTCTCCACTATATCATCACAACCCAGCAAAATCCTCAAAAAGCCAGCACTACCCAATACTTTTATGGTCAGCAGCATATGCTTAACCTCACTGCTTTTTACCTGCAGTTATAGTCACAATGTAATCCATTGTTTTTAAGCTAATCTAACATGGAAATTTTTCGAAAAATGTATCTTATGCCTGAAATCCATCAGCAACTTGGGGTATTGGTGAGAAGCACATGGGAAGGTAGGTGCAAAAGCCGGTAATGATGTTCTCTCTGGAATCTTTTAGAGTTTGCAGGTTTATTCATGATATCCCTCTTTGTAGGATTGGCTTGTTTAGAATTACAATTTTTTTAACAATGAGCTGATAGAGCTGATACTAGAGAGCTCACTTTTGACATGTTCCAGTTCCATTTTTCCATTTTGATATCAGAAAATGTTAGTAGCAAGTTATTGTACCAACGATTCAATCATTCCAAACATATACACAACATAAGACAAAAATCCTCTT
>MU227709.1:823247-840364 GCA_018584345.1 Thuja plicata | reverse complement strand
GATTTGAGAATGTAATTCTCTTAAAATTTTATGTACATATATTAGATAAATTCGCAATAATGTTATCTAACAAAGGTTGATCTTCAAAGATATATGTATATCTTAGAAAATCTCTCTAGAATATTTATGACGTAGGTGTTTCCATTTTGGAAAGCCCTAACCTATTTTTGGCATCTAACCGTAGATTGATTTTCACCTTTTTCACCTTTTTTCACCTTTTGGCGTTTCTGAGCATCTTATCTTTCATCAAGTTTTCGGGATAGCAAGGCACTTTTTATGTCACCAAGATTTAAACCATGCGAAATGATAGTCATAATAATGACCCAAGTTCCAGCGCTGTTGAGTGTCTCCAAAGATCTCTCAAGTATAAGTTGTGCCTCCACCTTGATCTTGGCAGTAGCATCGATCCATCTGTGTAGTTCATCTTTGCCTTCTTCATACTCTGCAGTTCCTTCAACTTTGACCTTGCAATTGCCTACAATTTTCAAAATGTTAAACCAAAAAACAATAACAACAAAACTACAAATGTAAAGCAGTGGTGGTGGTGTTATCAAATGGGGCTCCTTGAGCACTGGCATATGCTCGAGCGGCAATGTAGTCACTTTCTACTGATTTATAAAAATACAACAATACATCAGTGGTTTATAAAAATTGCACTAATCAAAATTATCTTGTATAAAAGATGAAAGAAGGAATTTTAGAAACAAAAGCAATGAAAATACAGTTAAGCCCCTGGTGTTGTATCTTATCTCTTGTGCTGCAAATACCCATCATATTCCCTTGCATAGTCTTTCACAAAGCTTGCAGTATCAACAATCCTCATGTGTGCATAATCCACCTTATCAGAACTAGGAGGATGCCTGCCATTCAATAATTATAAAACCATGAAACCCAAAAAACACATCCAGAGAAATACACCCAACAACAAAAATCCCTCAAACTATCGCAAATTGGTAGATTATAAAATAAGCACGAATAGCACAATCACATTCAATTTAATGAAAATTAAACCATTTTCAACGAGTAGAGAATAATTTAATCCCCTCGAGAGATGAAGATATTTTACAAGCAAGCCATTTAAAATCAAATTATTTGAGAAAAGAAGCAAGAGTGCACAACCATTTCATATGCAATCACAAGCAATACCCAAAACCTAGGTGTGGGGTTAGGATGTTCACCCTTACACAGAGCTTCTATGGTGACTATAGACAACACAAATTTCTGAGAGAACAAAACTAATGGATTTTGCACTTTGCGCTGTTGTATTCATACCAGTAGTTGATGCCCACAGCAGAAGCAACCTCTCTTCGCCAGAGGTGCAACGACTCAACACTATCTCAACCATCTCTTTTATCGTATGTTGGTTTGGGATTTGAACACAATAGTGCAGTGCAGTTTTGCCTTCAAAGTTGTGTTCTAAGAGAGGCCTTGATCCCATTGCCAATAGGTACATTACGGCTTCCTTGTGACCACCACTTTCCGCTTCGTGAAGCGACGTTTGCCCAAACAAGTCTTCCTGACGAACATATTCTTTGGAGCTTCCTTCTACTTTGCATATTAGAGTCCGGATAAAACGTGTATTGTTGTTGGCAATTGCTTTATGAAACGACGTCTTACCCTTGCCATCCTACGAAGCAACTAAACTCTTCATCTCCTCGATTTTCAACAATCTCACTACTTTGTCTCTTTTATTGCTGTTTACAACTAAGTGTAGTATATTTTCACATATTCGATCATTTTCATCATCTTTCAACCCGCACTGTCATTAGAAAAGTGCAAAGAGCAGCAAAATGAAGATTCAAAATTGTTAGAAAGGAAGATTTAATGGTTTGAGTCACACAAGACAATAAATAAGGTAAGGATTTATAAGACTTCCTCTTTTTGTTGCTTTCCTTAAAACTTTTTAAACAACATTCCATACAAGAAGAAGAGATATGTCGACAGTCGCAAGATGCCAAAGGCCTCCTTATGGAACGGAGAGAATCTTCGCAATGCAAATTGAAGAAAAACAAAATGAACCCAACTCAAAGCGCCCCCTTTTCCATACTTGAAATATCACGCAAGAATGACATTTATGTTACCCCATTCTTGTGCAACAAGCTACTTCCCCTCCAGTGTGTTATAATAATGCACTAATTTCGTCCCCAGAAATGCATGTGAGTTTGCAACACCTTGAGGTTCTTTTGATAAGGGCATTGAGATGCAGATGGAAATGGTCCACAAAAATCATGCCCATCCGCTTAGCCAATCCATTTGATCCACAACTCATCCTTAAAGGTTGTACATGTATCCAAAATGTCAAAGCATAGACAAGGCACATGCAATGTTTTTAGAGCGCCACCTTCATGCATGTCATTGACCTTGGTATGAAATATGTTACGGGGATGGATAATTTGGACACTGTAGAATCCATCGCTCTTGCATATGACTGCACCGCTTTTAATTTTTGAGAGGCTAAGCCCCTGGTAATATGTGGTCACATGGGAAAAAGGGTTGAGATGAAGCAGAATCCATCGCTCTTACATATGACTGTACCGCTTTTAAGTTTTGAGAGGCTAAGCCCCTGGTAATATGTGGTCACATGGGAAAAAGGATTGAGACGAAGCATAATCGGAAGCCTCGGGTCTTGCTCCAAGATTTATGTATGAATATGGGGGCTTGACTATATTTTCTTTCGTGGATTCTGTTTCTAAAATTCCTAATTAATTTTTCTTTAAATTTTATTTTTGCAAAAGGACTAAGTAGGGAATGTAACTTATATTTTCTATGCTTTATTCATTTAAAAAAATATGATAGTTATATTTTAAATTAATTATAATATGTTACTACATGCATGCCTGCCAAAGGATTATCGAATAAAGAGGAGATAATTAGATAAAGTAGAAAGTGATAGAGAAAGAGGTAGAAAGGGGGAGATATATAGGGATAGAGACTGATAGAGAGGAAAACATAGAAAGGGAGAGATAGAGAGGAAGAGATTAAAATATATATAGATGGTACAAGGAGGTCTAGAGAGGATGAGAGGAAGTGACAAACAAAGGGACAAATACTTAAATGACCTTTCCATAACTCTACGGTGTTCCCATTGCACACTAAGGTGCGATTGCTAGTTATATTATTTTTATATAATTTGTAAGACATTGTAATAAGTTGATAGGTAGGCTTTATATTGTAGATTTCACGTTCTATAATTCACCTTTAAAATAGTTTCAAATCAATTTTCTACTGTTGAAAATCGTTCAGACAAATTTCAGTGACCAAAACATATTTTCAATGCAAACAAGATTGTAATGATTTTGCATATATATATATCTTTGTGTGTGTGTCTATATGTATATGTATATGTATACGTGTGTGTGTGTTATAAAAGGCAAACACAAATCTCAAAACACAAAAAATTTGTTGTAGAGACTTTGTTTTACATTAAACTTAAAAGAAAAAAAGTACAAGTTATTGGCATTATAATGGATTTTGGAGTTGAGATGCAGTGTTTGATGCTTATGAGTTTGTCATCGATGGAAACTCTATCAGATTTGATGAATAGGTTACAAATACTGATCGACTGGATGGATAGGTAAAGAAAAATAAGCTAAGTGTTTTGATCGATTAAGAAGAAGACGATAACATAAAGTATTTTGAGTGGCGGTCAAGATAGAGAGCACATTGGGTGGTGTGATTGTTACTAGAGAATCATTTTGGTCAGTCAAGTTCAGTTAGGTCAATGTTTTGGGTCGACCTGTGGAATGTTTTTCAAGTCTTAATTGACTAAGAATAGTAGTATAAAGGCAAGCTAAATTGTGTGATTTAGGGTTGAAGATAGTGTTATTGGTGGTTGCAATCAAAGGCAAAGGTAGAACATTGTGTCAGAGTTCAAAGATGGGATTGGATCTGATAGGCAAGCAGTGTCATTCCTAGATCAGTCATTTGAGTTCATTGCTCAAGGCTAACTCTAATAGGTTAGCAGGTTAAATCCCTTAATAGGGTGGACTTTAACAGGTGTCTTTGTATAAATCCTTTAACAGTTTGACTTCTGAGAAGGAGTTCTAAATCCTCTAGCAAGGTAGATGCTTATAGGTCTGATTGTACTTCTAACAAGGTATTGATCACTCTTAACCGGGTGAGCCCCTAATAGGGTATTCTAAGCTCCTAACAAGGCAACTCTTGTTATTGCAGTGAAGAGATTTGTGGGCGTCATCCCCACCGTGGTTTTCTCCCTCTTACAAGGGTTTCCATGATAAAAATAGTCGTGTTATGTGTTATGATTTATGGATGCTTGAATTTTTTTACTTCTATTGCATAGTTAGATTGCATGTTTGGTTGTATAGAAATTGTTTAAAAGCATAATCAAATTCTTGATTGAATTGGTTCATTACCTTTTTACACTGATTCACCCCCCCCTCTCAGTGCTTTATATGCCAACAATTGGTATCAGAGCCAAGTTCCCTTGAAGAAGCCTAACAACTTGGGAGAGATCCTTAAGGAAAACATGGAGTTCTATAGAAGGCAACTTGCAGAGGCTGAAGATATGATTGAGAAACTCGAGGATCAGTTGAAGATCTCTAGGGCTAAGAGACAAGAGTCAGTTGAAAAATTGAGTGAGAGTCAAGATCTTATCAAACACCTATCTGAGCAGAGTGCTTCTGATGAATTTGAGGTAGAGGTTTTGGTCTTGGAGAATTAACAACTAGATAAGGACAACAAGGACATGCATAAGGCATTGGAAAAGATGAAGCAAGAAAAGAAGAACATGTAAAGGGAGTTGGAAAACTTATCAATGAGAATGGGCCAAGAGTTAGAAGCAAGGAAAGTTGCAGATGAAGCCAAGAAGGTTGCAGAAGATTCTCTCAAAGCTAAAGATGATACCTTAAAAGCCAAGATGGAGGAACTAGTCAGATCTAAACAAGAAGTTGTTGTTTTGCAAGAATACCTACATCATACAAATGAAGAAAATGCTAATGTCATAAGATGAAATGAGAATCTGAGGAAAGAGAATGAAAATCTGAAAGAAGAACTTAAGGCAGCCAATGATCTAATGGAAAAGTTCAATAAGAGTTCTGCTAAACTTGATGAACAACTCTCAATCCAAAGGAGAAATGGTGAGAAACAAGGTTTAGGGTTTTCTAAATTTGAAGTTGGTGAGCCATCTGGTACAAAGGAGATCCATGCTAAAGGAGACTCAACACCTAAGGTGAACAACAACAAAGAAAGTAAGAGGAATTATAGACTGATATGTTTTAATTGTCACAAGGAAGGTCATACTGCTAATGTATGTAGGTTTAGACCTATTGGACCTAATAGACCTAACGCACCTAATCCTAGATTTGGAAAATTTTATGGAAGATCTGAAGGTTACATTGCTAGATATAATGTCTTTCATGGTAACTGTTATCATTGCAACAAGTATGATCATAAGGCTAATGAGTGCAAGGCTAGAATCAACAATCAAAGGCCATATAACTCCAACCAAAAGAGTCCAAATCAACAAGGAAACTGATTGAATGTTAAATGTTCTATTTGTCATAATTATGAACACCCAATAGTGATTTGCGGGATGAGAGCTGGTAGAGACAATGATGGACCATGGAGACAAACAGGTATAGTGTGTTACTATTGCAACAAGATTGGACATCTTTATAGATCTTGCAGAGCTAAGAAGAATAACAGTAGAGGTAAACCAATGAATAGGCCTGATAATGATAAAGGCAAGAAGATTGCAAATGTTGAAGGAATAAAAAATAAGATGAAGGAAACATGGGTTAAGAAAGGTGAACTCAAATCTTCTAAATTGACAGGGAGCTCCAAAACATTAGGTAATATGGAGAATTCATCATTAGACTAAATCAAAGCTATTGGCTTAGGGGGAGCAAATCGAGTAAGATCTACAACCTATCCCCTAGTTGTGTGCATGATAAGATTTATAAACATATTTAGATTCTTATTGATGTTATGAAAGAATCTGATGAAGAATATTGTACTACATATGATTCTATGCGACCACATAATGTTTTTTTATGACATAGTGACCTTTTTATGTTCTAACCGTTGCAACTAGTTAAAGGTACTATTTGACCATTACATTTATTACTTGGAAATGAAACACTAAAAGGGAAAAAGCAAATTTTATTTGTCGCAATGCATTCTATGAGATAACAAAAGCACTTGTGGGAGATTATAAGTTGATTTGAAGTGATTATGGATTGATAGGTGTGATCTTGCGCTAGAATTGAAGCGGTGTTTGAAGAACCCTTATCAACGAACAAAAGCGGTATTTCTCTATGTTGTGAAGGTTCAATACTATGTTTTGTGATGAAAATTATTATTGGCATTATGGACACTCCTATATTGGTTGATATTACAGAGAAATCGAGGCCAGCATTTAAGTTGCATCCTTTGAAGGTGGTAGATAATGATCCCGCAGGCGCTTTGTCTTCAATACCCCATGGTGTGTTGTTGACTGAGGATATACTGTTGGAGATTTGCCTCTGTGCAAATAATTGATTGTATGTTTTCCATTGATAACAACATATAATATACAACAAGTATCCTATATGCTATTATTAGTACATATGCTTTGGAGCTATGCGTGTTTATTTCCATAGTGTATACATGTTCTACATGCTATGTGCATTCATGCCAAGTTAGATATGCAGTTACAGTTGAGTTCAGATTAATCAGTTACAATTTCTAGAGTTTATCTGTTAAGAGCCGACGTAAATTCAGTGTCTCTTAACTTGTGCCTATCCTCGTGATATGCGTATTTGTATTCATGTTTAATTATGAGTTAAAGATAATTATCCAAAGGCATTAAACATGTTTCAATAGAATCTTGATGTTAGAGTTAATTTGGTGAAGCCGACTCTGTGAAGCATCGCATCTATTCAGTTTGAGTTGTGCGGTCCTAATTTGTATTGCGTTCTTAGTTAAGTCAACAAGGAAGTTGATAAAGTGTTTCCAGATACGGTCATGACCTTATCCTTTATGAAGATACACATAACAGTTCAGATATGTTCATTATGTGTCAGAAAAATGTTGTGAAGAATAAAAGACAGAGAAGAGAAGAATGTCAGAAAGAATAAGTTGAAGAGCTATGTGAAGAAACAAAAGTTGATTGCAATTCATTGGAATAGATCAAGACAACAGGTCTACTCAAACAGTTCATTTACCAGATATAGTGCATATCTGTTATACTGAAGGTTGTAGCCTTCACCATCTTAGCAGTGAGCTATTGGATAGTGAGTCCTCACCCTTAATAGGGTTATCTGTAAAAGACTCCTAACAAGGTCCGACCTTTAACCAGGTCTTTGTACTTCTTGCATTGTAAAGATCAACTCCTAACAGGGTTGTAAGATATTCTAACATGGATCATTATAAACTAGTACAGTTTTTTGTGGGTGCTAATTCCCACTGGGGTTTTTACCTATTTGGTTTCCCCATAATCAAATTGTTGAGTACTTCATTGTGTTATCTGAATGTGTATTTACTTTATATAAAATTACATTAAGGTAAGAGAAAATAATTAAATTGACTGATAACTGATTTACCCCCCCTCTCAGTTATCCTTGGGACTATTCCAACAATTGGTATCAGAGCTAAGTGCCTTGGAGAGAAATCCTGATAGCTTAAGGTAGATTAGATGGCATACTTCAAGAAAGAAATTCCTAAGTTCGATGGAGAAAACTGTCTTGACTGAAAGAACAAAATGACAACATATCTTCAGTGCGTTGGATTTGAGATCTATGAGATTGTCACTCAAGAAATTGAAATTACCGCATTGAAAGATCTTGCAACTGATGACTCTACTATGAAACAAAAGGAAGTGTTCACTAATAATGCAATTTCCAAAGAAGCCCTAATCAGTGACGGCTGCCCTATTTGATAGTGAATTTTTTGAGATCAAGAAGACAAAGAAAGCTTACTCTATTTGGAAATACTTAGAAGATGTGTTTGAAGGAGACATCCAAGTAAAGAATGCACGTAGAAAGACATGGAAGAAAAAATACAACAATTTAGAGATGTTACCTGAAGAAAACATCAGAGCTTGCAATCAGAGGATTAATGAAGCAGTATCAGGTATAAGAAACAATGGTGGAGAAATATCAAAGGAAGATATAATGGACAAGTTAATGACCACATTGACAGTAGACTATGAGAGCAAGATCAATATCTTAGATGAGACTATGAAATTTTCAAAAGACTTCAAGAGAGAAACCTTGATCAACAAAATATCTACATTTGAGATATCTAGATTGAAAACAAAACCTAAAAGTGAGACAGCCTTCAAAGCCACAGTCCACAACAAGAAATCTATAAGCAACTCTAGTAATAATGAAGAAGTGGATACAGAACTAGAAGAAATCATTTCTATGATTTCCAAGAAGGAAAGGAAAGGTAAAGGGAAATATGAAGGACAACTACCATTCAAATGTATCTCATACAACAAAGTTGGTCACTTTGCATCCAAGTGCCCTACAAGAGTCAAGAAATTCAGATCAAATTACAAACCTAAGTACACTAAATAATGTTATCATGCTGAGGATGGTGTAACTGATGATGACTCAGGAGAAGATGAAATAGGATTTGTTGCGATTAAAGACATGGAAAAGATGCTTGAAGAAATGGACAAAGAAGATGAAGTAAAAGAACATGAGTTAGCATTAGTTTGAAAAGATGACATCAGAACTGACTGGATCATTGACAACAGATGTTCACACCACATGACAGGAGATAAAGACATATTTGTACATTCAGACACTTACAAAGGTGGCATGGTTAGATTTGGAGATAACACTCCCAAACCTATCATAGGCAGAGGTTCTATCACTCTAGATGGAAAGAAAAAGACAGATGATGTTCTCTATGTTGATGGTTTGCATCATAACTTACTAAGTGTTGGACAATTGCTTGATAAAGGATATCATTTGGAATTCAAAAACAACTAGTGCATCATTAACAACAAAGAAGGAGACATGATTGCATCAGGCTCAAAGACCAAAGTGATGACATTAAGTTTTTCCATTACTACACTTAGTGAAAAACATTGACAGAAACCATCAGTATAGCTACTCGACGAACAAAGTATTTAACTAAACGATGCATAGAAGAGAGGATACCCAACGAGGTAAAAGTACTAAGTATGGAATTACTTGACAAACACTGACAAGTGTTGTACCGACAAAGTAAACAGGACATCACCAATGGGTCAATGACATAACACAAAGATCATCACCGACGATACAGTTTTGAGAACAAAACTGACGGAGCAGAAAAGGCATACCCGACGAATAGTTCAAGAAAGGAAAATCGACGGAGAAGAAAACCGATAGACTGACAGAGCAACTCGACCATCAGAATCGACAGTCAGTTAGAGAACCCACAAATAGTGGATCTAACTTTTACATGTCAGATAAAGCAATGTAATTCTATTTATAGAGTTTTAATTTGTTTTAAATCATTACTTGAGGGTCAAGCAAGCATAATGTAAATGTTTTAAAGCATCCTAACAGATCTAAAACATATCTAACTAAAGATCAAGGTCAAGTTGTAAACCTTGGATCTAGAGTTAACTTGCGAAGCGTGAATCAAGAACAAAGCTAAAATCTAGTATAAATAGATGTTCAATCAATTGTGAATTATGGATTCATTGTTGTTGATAGCCACGAAGAGCATCTGAGGAGCAGAAGGTAGAATTCATGCAAAGTTAAAAAATAGATTATATCTAGTTATCAAGAACACATAGAGGCTACCGACGTGCAGAGAAAGGTATTATTCAATCATGTAAAGATGATTACTCATATATAGGAAGCTTTATTGGATATGTTATCAGCAATTAGTGATTGCATACATCATCATATCAAAGAATTATGTAGTTGCATTCTAACAAGTGAATCACATCTAAAATCCTTTTGTAGAAGGTGGACTTAATAGTTCTTTACAAATCTCTCAACAAAGTGCACACTTAACAGTGTTGCTAAAGCTTCAAACGAAGTAGATCTTAACAGGTCTCCACTGTAATACTCCTAACAGGGTAGGTCATCAGAAGTGACCAATTGTAAGCCTTTACCAGCCTCTTCTTATTTACAGACAGTGAAGTCTTGTGGGTAACAATCCCCACCGTAGTTTTTAATTCCTAACATGAGTTTTCTGGGATATCATATCTTGTGTTATGTGTTATCTATTTTCATGAATGTTTCTTGTATGGTTACATATTAAAGAACTTATGTTATGATTGCATATGCATAAAGAAAGATGAATAGTTAGATAAGAGAATTTACAAACTGATGACTAAGGGTTAATGGGCTAACCAAGAAAAGTTTTAGAGGTACTGATTCACCCCTCCCCTCTTAGTACTACATTCACAATATAATTCCAACAATTGGTATTAGAGATAAGTCTCTTTCTTGAAAATCTTAAAGACTTAAGAGAAAATATCAGAGCAATGGAAAAGTATAGACTGGACAAGACTATTGAGAATGAGCAATTACAGATGCAGATAAACTATGGGCAGTATAAAGAGGCGAGAATCAACTTGAGAAAAATTCTTGATGAAAGAAAGATTATGGCTACTAGGCTGAATGAGAAGGACTACAAAGAATCAGAAATACAAGATTACTTTGATTCAGCAGAATCAACATCAAGTAAAGCATCATACCAATCAGATGAAAAGATCACAAGTGTACATGAGGCGAATCAACATCTGACCGAGCAATTGAGAATGTTGCAAATTGGTCAAGAGACTCAAATGGTGAAAATGATTGATGTCATGAATGATGCAAGAAAAGCTAAAAATGAAATAACATTAGCCATTGATGATAGGAGGAAAATAACAGAGAAGTTGCAAGAGAAAGAATAAAAAATTCAAAGACTTACTAAGCATCACCATGAGATTACCAATTAGATTATTCTTATGAGTCAAGAGGCAAACAGACTAAATACAAAACTCATTGAAAGAATAAAGTCTATTGGTGAGCTAAGAGAAGAGAATGAAAAATTGAAGCATGGAATCAAAGTCTAGAATCAACACAATGAATTGATCAAGAAAGATGAAGATAGAAACAAAAGGATGGATGATTTTCTTGATGGACAGAGAAGAGTCAAAAACTACACAGGATTAGGGTACAACAAGAATGGTGAATCTTCTAATCAACAAGATCAAAGGAATGCTTTCACAACCCCAAGATCCAAGAAGCTGTCATGTAATCACTGTGGAAAACCTGGCCACACCTCAAACATTTGCAAAAACAAAATGAAAGGTATTCCTCAAGCACAATCTAATTTCCTTGGTAATTGTTATAAATGTCAAAAGAAAGGACACAAGGCACATGAATGCAGATCCAAAGTGACAAATCCAAAAAGGAAAACCTACATGGACAAGTACTGTCCTACCTGCAAGATGAATGGGCATACATATGAGGAGTGCTGGAAAAAGAACAAGGCCTAGACACCAAAGGAAACTGATAATAGCTACAAACCAACCAGAGTAGGTAACTCATATGTTTGGGACTATAACACATGGGTAAACTGCACAACATGTGGAAGGTATGGTCATATTGCTGCCAACTGTATCAGAAAGTGGACCAGAAGGTCAAGAGGTTGGACCAATCTAGGTATGGCATGTTTGCATTGTCATAAGGCTGGACATGTGATAAAATATTGCAAAGACCGACTGACAGATACAAGTACTCATCCCAATGGAAATACCATTGATGACATTAAGAGAATGAGAAACAAGATGTGGGTAAAATCCACAAACACTGAAGGTGCTGGAACAAGCAATACAAATGATGACACTCCATCCAATAGATCTTGTGGCATAACTACATCCAACTAAAATGCACAAGTATGGAACTGCATTGTGAAAATTTATATATATGCATCGGTTCCATTACATATTGATCACATAGACAAATTAGCATTATTAAAGATGCACCATATTTGTCACTTGTAAAATATTGTTGAAAATCAACCATCGGTTATTGGGTACAAATTTGCATCGGTGAACACACACATAAAAGTTAGCACTACTTACCAGAATATATCGGTCATTACACAAACGCCAAGTTGCTAAGTGTAAACCTATGGACATCGGTGAACCTTGAGGCAATGGAAGCTGTCTTCGCCACTTTACTGACCATCATTGGTGAAGTCACCAAAGCTACTAGCAACCCTGACGCTTTGAATAGACACTGAAGATGTTATGAATGCCTCCACCGATGAACTCAGTCTTTGTGTATGGATGAGTTGGTGAGCATTAATGACAACTTAGGGCACAAAAGTTATAAAAGCTCGACGGGTGAACTCATTTTTGCACCCGCAATTTTTGAGCAGAGCAAAGTAGAGAAGAGTGATTTCAAAGCAAATTGAAGAGCGATCTCAGCAAAGACTCAATACTTCTCAGAGGATTCATAGGCAATCACAGAGATTCAGTAAGTAACCACGTTCACCGAATGCACTATTTGATTTACGAAAAACCCTAAATTTCTGCAACGCGATGGCATCGACTTCTAGAGTTGAAAAGATTAAGGAAGATAAGAAGAAAATGTTCAAACTTGTCAGCATAGGCTCTTGTGTTGAACCAAAATACAACCTACACCCAGAAATAGCATCACAACTTGACGATTCGGGAGCATTCTCCAGAATCCCACATAGGGTTTTGCTGGTAGAGGACGTAAGGTCCTATATACACTACAAGATATCATAAATAGGAGATCTAGACCTAGATAATGCCTATAGGGCACTATGTGATGAAGCTGGAAACCTCAAAGAAGAGCACAAGCATCTGGAAGTGAAAGGACTCATGAATGCACTACATTTTCCCAAAGTTTTCAAAATAGTATGGATAAAGATTGTTTTCAGTAGAATGCACAACAAGACTCTATGGCTTAATAAGCCAAAACCAATAACAAAGGATGTTATTCATGCAGTTACTAGTTATCCTATGACTGATAAAACACAAGCTCACAAACACCCATCCCTGAAGAAAGTGGAAAAACTGACTAGTGCTAAATCAGACAAAAGAGAACTCAAGGTCAACACTATCACCGACGTAGAACTCAAGTTTGGTGCATGCGTGATAGGATATAAAATCTTCCAGGCAAGCAGAATGAATAGCATATCAAGCACTGCTATGAGCACAGCATACAAAATCATCAAACAAGGAAAGAAGATGGATCTTGTAGAGATCTTGTTACATCAACTGGAGGAGAACATGTGCACTATAAGATCTTTAAGAACAAACACTTGTAAGTTTGGTTCCCTCTTAATGTGCATATTCTTTTACTTTGAAGAATACTTTCCTTCAATAGGAAAAGTTGTATGTGACACAAGCATACCTATAACCATTCAGATAGGTGAATTCATAGAATCACTAGGAACAGATTTTGATAATGTAATGAATGAGTATTTCAAAACCATTAAGGAAATACTGCAAACTAGAATAAGGATTCCTAAAAATTTGATAGAAGAACACAGAGAGAATATATGTTTCATGGTAGATATTGATTTCACATATATTCAAGCAGTAGTACCTAGGAAGTCATGGCTTTCACAGTTAGAATATGAAATCAAAATAGGACAAGCCAATGAGTGCATTGAGGAACTATTAAATGAACCAATTGACAACAAACAAGCAAGATTTGGCACCTATGAAGAGGCCAAACAAAAGATTTAAACAAATCTTGTTGTCAAGAAAGATGTAAAACAGTCAAGCAGAATGGTGAAGAAATTAAAAAAGAAATTGAATGTATCTTTTGAAGGTGAAGAAGAAAAGGAAGGTGAAGAGGAAATAGAGGGTGAGGAGGAACTAATCGAAGGACAGTCAGCCATTGGTGAAGAAGAAGAAGAGAATAACTCAGAAGGTACATAGTTAGATTCTCCACCTCCTCCTACACCCAAGAAAGCAAGAACTATAGCTGCTTCAAGAACAAGAAGCCAGATTGAAAAAGAGTCAACTCCCTCACCATTACCGAAAGGAAAAGTGAGAATATACAAGAGAAAA
Source organism: Thuja plicata (assembly GCA_018584345.1). Taxonomy (NCBI): domain Eukaryota; kingdom Viridiplantae; phylum Streptophyta; class Pinopsida; order Cupressales; family Cupressaceae; genus Thuja; species Thuja plicata. The sequence goes on along the minus strand of MU227709.1, from coordinate 826,371 downwards.
CCAGCCCCTCCAAAAGTACAGACCAAGAGGAGGAAGATGACTAGAAGTAGAGAGGATCTAGAAGACTCAACTATGGATGAAGCTGATGTAGAAATACAAAAGAAAAAATAACCTTTGGTTCCAACAACAATTGAGAAAATATGCAATAGCATCTCAGAATCCCAATCTATTTTTGATCCTAACATAAGGAAATGGTTAAAATTTAGTACAGAGGATCAAAACAAGATTGAAGAAGCAATAATTGTTTAAATGTAAAAACATCACTATGTTCCACTACAATTCTCAGAATATGATGTTCCCAAAGAACTGTCAGAGAGATTGTCAGCTAGATGGACATTTGCACTACATTAGGAAACGAAGATAAGAGAAAAAGTACTTGTTACTCTTATGCCTCCTAATTCCACAAAAGAAGAAATTGCTGAGATGATGAAGAAGCATGAAAAAGAGTTCTCACCAAAAATGAGAGCATATGAATTTCTCAAGGGAAAGCTAATTGATCTTGATCAGAATAGCATTAAGAAGTGGTGCAAGATACTCAAAAAGCCCACTAAGGAAGCTAGCCCAGAGAAATAACCAATCACCATCAAAGATATAAAAGATGACTCATCTGTTGAAATGGATAAAGAAGAGAGTGAGCCAGAAGGCCCAAAAGATATTGACATTATAGATGAAGTATGGCCAGACACTACTCTTGACCACACTCAAAGTGAAGAGAGTCAAAATCCACCAAGTCCAATTCACATTGACTTGGGTAAAGATGAAGAAGTTACCAAGGATGACTTGACAGTAAAAGGTAATTTAGCTGATGATATAAATGATGAATCATGGTTAGACAACATTGTCAATGACACTACAGGAAAAGACCCTGCAATAGAAGTACAAAAAGATGAAGATATAAATATTGCACATGGCAATACCGATGGACAGGATTCAACTATTGACACTGCAACAGTCAATACACCGACAAACATGAATATATTAATTGATGCTATTGATATTGAATCAAGTCAGGACAAATCATCTAAGAAAACTGATGATATACCCAAGGACAATGGTAATGATGAAAATAAAGAGGCATCCAATACTCAAAAGGATACAGATACAGAAATGAAAGATGCAACCGACACTCAGCAAGAAGTGTCTAATGAACATAACAAAGTAGCAGATAACAAAACAAAGGATACATTGAGAAAGTGTGAAGAAAAAGATAAGAGTGAAGAAGTCAAGTAGGATGAAAGCTCAAAACAAAAAGTAGATATATCTGTTGATACACCTAAGGCCAATGAGGAGACATCTTCACAAAACCAGCCGATGTACTTAGAATAGAAACAACAGGACGCTTCATCTTCTCGAACCTCATCTACCAAGTCAACCCAATCTCAAGGTTTACAAATGGTAGTACGTCAATCTTCCACCCAACCAAAGAAGAAGAAGAAGAAAGCATTGAAGAAAGATATTTTGGCTGTCACAGTGGATGAAGTAATAGAAGTCCCAAACTGGGATATTGCTACTTTGGATACAGATAAAATTCAAGAGTTTGGAGTGCTATGTCAAAGAAAAGCCATTCAGAAGAAAATGATACATGAACACATGGAAGCAATGACACTTGACAAGGCAAGAGACATTCTACAACAACTTGTTCCTAAGGTGAAACTTGAACAAAATGCTTCAGTTAAGGAGAAAATAGTTGTTCTTACCGACGCCATCACAAACCAGAATGTAGATGCAAAACAAGCAATGGAAGAACAAGCAGAAAAAAAGTATCAATACAAGTTAATTGATAAAATCAGCCAAGAAGTGGCAGTGAACAAGGTAAAGCTCTCTGAACTAACTAATCAATTAGAGCAAATGATTGCTGAGGCAATTACCTTAGTTCAAAAGATGTGCACACTTGAAAATTTTACAGAAGAAAATAGTGACAAGTTAGCATAAATAGATTCTAATGTCACAACTAGTGCACAAAGCCTAACCTCAAATGCAGACAGTATCAAGGCACATCATGACCAATTCATTGAGGCGAACAGGCTAAGGCAAGAAATATGGGATGCTGAAACACAATTAAGAGGTGAGATTACCAAAATACAGGCACACATCTTGCCTAATCTTACTATTCTACAGCAGCATATTTCTGAAGCAAGAAACTTAATTGCAACCCCAGAGATGTCTGTAGTAGACAACATCTATGATATACATGTAAGGATATCACTTGAGCACATGGCTCTAGAAATATTGAAGGATAAATGGGAAAAGATGATGGAGGAGATCAAGTCCTCACATTCCCACCTTTTTGACAAGATGTAAGTACCTTTGCCTTTATTATCAAAAAAGGAGGAATAGAAATGTATGTATATTGTAAGTACAGAAGGAACATATATGTAAAGATAGTTATGTACAATATATCAATCAAAAAAAGGGGAAGAAAAGTACATAAGGAAATGTATATATACTTACACTTACCAGCATATACATAGGGGGAGTCATTCAAATGACTAAGGAAGAAGTATACACAGGTGTACATACTAATACATTCAGTATGTTGCAAATATCATGTTTTTGATACTAATGTCAAAGGGGGAGATTGATGACATTAAGTTTTTCCATTAGTACACTTCGTGAAAAAATTTGACAGAGACCATCGGTATAGCTACCCGACGAACAAAGTATGTAGCTATTCGACACACATAAGAGAGGATACTCGACGAGGTAAAATTACTAAGTATGGAATTACTTGATGAACACTGACAAGTGTTGTACCGAAAAAGTAAACAAGACATCACCGATGGGTCAATGACATAACGCAAAGATCATCACCGACAATATAGTTTTGAGAACAAAACTGACACAGCAAAAAAGACATACCTAATGAATAGTTCAAGAAAGGAACACCGACGGAGAAGAAAATTGACAGACTGATAGAGCAACCCGACCATCAGAACCGACAATCAGTTAGAGAACCCGCAAATAGTGGATTTGACTTTTACACGTCAGATAAAACAATGTAATTCTATTTATAGAGTTTTAATTTGTTTTAAATCATTACTTGAGGGTCAAGAAAGCATAATGTAAATGTTTTAAAGCATCCTAACGGATCTAAAACATATCTAACTAAAGATCAAGGTCAAGT
>MU227709.1:802146-822920 GCA_018584345.1 Thuja plicata | reverse complement strand
GTGCATCACATCTAAAATCCTTTTGTAGAAGGTGGACTTAATAGTTCTTTACAAATCTCTTAACAGAGTGCACACTTAACAGTGTTGCTAAAGCTTCAAATGAAGTAGATCTTAACAAGTCTCCACTATAATAATCCTAGCAGGGTAGGTCATCAGAAGTGACCAATTTTAAGCCTTTACTGGCCCCTTCTTATCTTCAGATAGTGAAGTCTTGTGGGTAACAATACCCACTGCAGTTTTTACTTCCTAACAGGAGTTTTCTGCAATATCATATCTTGTGTTATGTGTTATCTATTTTCATGAATGTTTCTTGTATGGTTACATATTAAAGAACTTATGTTATGATTGCATATGCATAAAGAAAGATGAATAGTTAGATAAGAGAATTTACAAACTGATGACTAAGGGTTAATGGGATAACCAAGAAAAGTTTTAGAGGTACTAATTCACCCCTCCCCTCTTAGTACTACATTCACAATATAATTCCAACACAAAGGTAATGTTTTTCAGCTCAACTCAGAAGTAAGTTGTTTTTTTGCAAAAGTAGATGACAGTTGGCTATGGCACAAGACACTTTTTCATATCAATTTTGACAACATAGTTAAGATAAGTAATGTAAAGGCAGTAAGAGACCTTCCTAACATTGCAAGACCAGTTGACACCATATGCAGGGAATGTGTGATGGGGAAGCATGTGAGGACCTCATTCAGGAGCAAACAAGACTCTGCTGAAAACAAATTAGATCTCATACATACAGACCTATGTGGACCTACTCAAACAAGATCATACTATGGAGAAAGGTATTTTATTTTGTTTGTTGATGATTTCTCAAGGATGATGTGGGTTGCGTTCTTAAAAGAAAAGTCTGAAGCTTTTGAGAAGTTCAAAATATTCAAAGCTAAGGTTGAGAATGAATCTAGATTAAAGATAAAATGTCTGAGATCTAATAGAGGAGGAGAATTCACCTCTGACCAGTTTTATGACTACTGTGAAGAATATGGAATCAAAAGATAGTTAAGTGCACATAGAACCCCTCAGTAGAATGGGATAGGAGAAAGGAGGAAAAGGATAATACTTGACATAGCGCGCACTATCGTGATTGAAGGAAAGGTTGCCCATACCTATTGGAGAGATGCAGTCAATACAACAGTTTACACTATCAATAGAATACAATTGAGTCTTGGCGCAGACAAGACACCTTATGAACTTTGGTTTATTAATGTACCCATGGTAAAATACTTCAGAATCTTTGGAAGCAAGTCATATATCAAGAGGGATGATAGCATTGGCAAGTTTGATGCTAGAAGCAATGAAGGTATTTTTCTTGGTCACTCTACTAAAATAAAAGCCTATATATGTTTCAATCTAAGATTAAAGAAGATCATTGAAAGTACTCATGTGAAGATTGATGAGAAGTTTATGATTCAAGAAAGATATTATGACTATGCTTCCATGATTGAAGATGAGCCCAAACCCATCAATAAAGACACAGTTATTGAAGAAATATTTGATTGTATTGATGTTTCATGTAACAATCCTGAACCAAGTGAAGAAGAATCACAGATTACAGAAGAAAGTATCACTCCTAAGATTTCAAAGTACACATCCAAATACCACTCTAAGGAAGATATCATTGGAGATCAGAGCACAAAAGTCTTGACAAGATCTAGAGAAAAAGGTTCAACCGCTGATGAAGAGGTATGCTTACTTTCATAGATTGAGCCCTTAAGTGTTGAAGATGTGTGCAAGGATTCAGATTGGAAAAGTGCCATGCAAGAAGAATTAGATCAAATAATCAAGAATGAAACATGGGAACTGGTCCCTATACCTCATGACAAGAACGTGATTGGAACAAAATGGATATTAAGAAACAAAATGAATGAAGAAGGCACAATGGTAAGGAACAAGGAAAGATTAGTGTGTAAAGGATATGCACAGAGAGAAGGCATAGATTATACTGATACATTTGCCCCTGTGAGCAGACTTGAAGCTATCAAGTTGTTTTTGGCCTACGCAACATTCAAGAACTTTAAGGTATATCAAATGGATGTCAAATCAACATTTCTGAACGGTGACTTGAAGGAAGAAGTCTACATAGAGAAACCTGAAGGATTCAAACTTTCAGATAAACCAGACATGGTATGCAGATTAAAGAAAGCACTTTATGGACTTAAACAGGCCCCAAGAGCATGGAATGAGAGACTTGATGGTTACTTAACAAAGATAGGATTCAGAAAAGGAGCAGTAGACTGTAATTTATTCATAAGAGAGACAGATGAAGGACTACTACTTGTTTCTATTTTTGTTGATGACATTATCTTTGGAGGTAATGACAAACTCAGTGCAAAATTCACCAAAGAAATGAAAAGTGAATTTGAAATGAGGATGATTAGATCTATTAAATACTTTCTTTGATTGAACGTAAAACAAACAGATAAAGGCATATTCATAAATCAATCTAAGTATGTGAAGGAGATATTGAAGACCTTCAAAATGGAATATTGCAAACCAGTAAGCACCCCCATGATAACAAGATGTAAGCTTTCTAAAGATGATGATTTCACAATAGTTGACAAGACCCTATACAAGTCTATGATTGGAAAAATCATATATCTCACTCAATCTAGACCTGACATTTCTAATGCAGTTGGCATTGTTGGAAGATTTTCAGGTGAAACCAAGAAAAATCATCTAATGGAAATAAAAAGAATATTCAGATACCTAAAGGGAACTATAGACTATGGTTTATGGTATCTAAATGTGCATTTACTTTATATAAAATTACATTAAGGTAAGAGAAAATAATTAAATTGACTGATAACTAATTCACCCCCCCCTCTCAGTTATCCTTGGGACTATTCCAACATATACATCATTTGTTCATTGTAATACTGAGGACCTTGGTTCAAATGTTATCTTCAATGCATATACCAAACTGTGTAATGACTCTAGATTGAAGGATAAACACAAGAATTTCACAAACAATGGTTTTACTTATGTAGTCAACCTACCTGATGTTTTTGAACCCGACTAGATCAAATATGTGCTTAGTAATTTTCATGATTAGTTCGTATGGTTGTACAGGATGCATAAGGTTACCGTGTGTGTGATTTTTACACCTTCATGAGATTAGTTTATTTCCTAAGAATTCTATGGAAAAATATTAACAATTTAAGCTAAGAATTGAAAGAAAATCATTAAGCATCCCATGGATCTCTAACTAAGCATGCTAATAGAGCCCTTAGCCTTAAACTCTACTAGTGACAGTCCTAGAATGAGAAAATGATATTGATATGCCTATCTAGCTCACAATTCTCTCAAATTGCCTCAACAATTCACTCAAATTCTCTCAAATGCTTTGATAATTCTCTCAATTACTTTTATATTGCTTGATATTTCTCTCAAAATGACTATAGTATGGATTCTTTGCATTCGAATGTCTAGGATTCTTTTATGCTTGTAAATTGCCTTCTATTTATAGGATTTTCCCAAGTCTAGGGGGTGGAGTAAATTTACCATGGTTTAGCCTTGGTTGAGTGAGAGGCTTCAAATGGTTTCAAATGAGGGGACAATTTAAATGATTGTCTCAAAAGTTGGGACAAGATGAGTGGAGAAAATTGAAAAGCCTAAATGAGTGGTTGAGATTGCAAATTTGGAGTGATCCATGTGCTTTGCCTTCTCAATTCTCATTGGTTCCTCAAATTCATGTTGAAAGATATTAGGATTTATTAATTCAATCAATTAATTAAATTAGCCATGTAGCGGAATGGGTTGGATTTGATTTTTGATTTAAACTATACAATTAATTGATTAAAATCAATTATATAGTTTGATTAATCCATTTAGGCTTATATTTAATTAATTAATGTCATTGGTAATAGTTCCTTAGATTTAAATTGATTTTGTCCCAATTTGATTTAATAAATTTCCATTTGATTTGATTTAGTCAATTTTGATGATTTGATACAATTTGATGAGATTCAGAGCAATTTGATGAAAAATGTAGATTTGGTTGATTAGAGAACACTTGACCAATTTTAGGTGTCTACAAATGCCCCTCTTTGAATTGATGTGTGAAGCACATTGACTCAAAGAAAATTTGATGTCCTAATTTTCTGATTTGATGCCTGATTGATTGATACAAAACTTGATGCGAGATGCAGAACCTGATTCAAGATCCTCCTGCGAAGATTGATGCGATTCCCCACTGATGATAGTTTGAAATTTTAATGCCCCAAATTTAGATTGATTTTTGATGTAGAATATAATGCAAAATCTTAATTTGATAATGTGATGATGCCCCCTCAGAAATGAAAACAAATTGATGTTCGGAATCAAAAGATGATGAAAGTGATAAAGAATAGATCCAATATGTTTCATTTCTGAAAAACAATGATGATGATCCTGTCAAAAAAACATGCCCCAATGCAAAGAAAATGCAGATTAGGTCAAACTAGGTGAAAAACCTCTTCAAAATTAGGTCAAATAGTATAAATAGGTTGAAAATTCCATTTTTACTGTTCATTTTCACTTTTGACTATTGAGATTTTTCTCTGATCCTCCTGAGATTTCTGATGATGGTGTCCCTATTCAAGAGAATCAATTCAAGCGAGGGTGTAGATATTAGAGACCCGTAGACTATGGACCTCTGGTAAGTGGTTTTGAACCTCTCAGTGCATGTATTGCTTTGTTTCACTGCATTTAATGCTTTTAATCACGCGTGCTAGGATAGATTAGGTCAATTTTAGGAAAAATGCCACATAGGATATGTTAAATGACGCCTAGCAATGAAAAATGCCACATCCATGTTTTTAAATGATGCCTATGCATAGTTAAATGTTGCATAGAAGATAGGTCAAAACATGTGTTTAATAGATCAAATATCGCCTACAAAACCCTAGGGCAAAACAAGATTTTAAATGCCGCGTAGGATGTTTGAAATGTTGTCTGCAAACATAAAATGATGCGTACACAGAAAAGTACCGCATCTGATAAGTCAAATCATGTGTATGATAGATAAAATGACACTGAGCATAAAATGACGTGTACACTCTTTGAAGTGACACCTGTAAGAAAATTGATGAAAACCTAATTTAAAAGAGAACAAACTGATTGTGATTGAATGTCTTGATTAACGGACTAATTTCCCAGATAAATAGGTGTGTTTAGTAATGCGACAAAGTTTTTAGGATGTTAGAATAATCACATTAATGGATGTTTGATATGTCAATATGATTGGATAGATAGCTAATTGATAAGATAGCTGATATATTGATCCCTTCTCAAGATCTAGAGTTAGGAGCAATAGGTTGGTGCGCTCAAAAAGAGCAAAAGATTGATTTGATTGTTGTTGATTGACTTGAAATGATCCATTGATATGATGATGCTAAGAGGATTCACTTCTTTGAAAAACAGGCATGATTCCATAATTGTGATATTGCTATCAGGATTCAACTGTGTAGTTTTTGAGTCAAACTCATTGACCCATAATTCATGAGTAGTGGTTCACATGAACCCATCTCTCATGAGAATGAATGGAACACTTAGCACTCATTGGATCTAGGTGATGCTCACAGAGGTGAAGCACTAGAGGTGATGATTCCATAAGTTATATGTACAGAGCCTACCATCTTGGTTGCTTGATTTATCCGGCAATCTGACTAGACCTGAGATGCGTGTGATTGAGTAGTATGGTTTGTTCTTCCTTCTTGATATACCTCGATTCTAGTTGAATTGGGGTCTACTCATAGCTATGGTAGAGCCTTTTCACTCTGACCATAATACCTTTCAATTACCCCTTGGCAAGGTGATGATTACACCTGAGGATGTATACAGGTTGTTGTGTATCGCGAAACGAGGATACAAAGTTTACTATGATCAGGTGTATGATGGCAGTGCATGCAGACAGGTATTTGTAGATCCTACAGTTGGAGATGATACTATCACATGGGTGTAGTTCATGTCATTTCCTATTTTACTTGTAGTTCTAGGTGCTGTGATTGGCAGATTAATTCTCCTTGATCAATGTGGTCATGGATTCGCAATTGGATGGGGTTGGATCATAGAGGACTTATTTGTGCATCCTCAGAGATTTGATTGGAGTTCATGTGTTCTCGTGAATTTGTATAATGATTTGAAGCAGGTGGTGTATTGAGAGAGTGCAACCTTATCAACAGGAGCTAGATTGTTGTAGTTATGGACCTGGGAGCAAATCCCAGTCACTAGACCAATTGCAACTTGAGTGCAGGGTCAAGGATGGCTGTATGCATTTCTCTATGATGGCATGCTTGTTCAGCATCGACTGGGCAAGGTTGAGTACTGGCATGGGATGATTGATGAAATTGATCAGGTCATCTAGAGACCTTACCTGGCTTGTGAGGGGTGGAGAGAGGATGATGATGAGCTTCCTGATATGTTCTCCCCTTGATGGATTATTTGAAAATAACCTCTTGTGATTGAGAGATTATGTTTTGGGAGAGTGTTATGACATTTCGATAGGTTTCAATATATTTTGTAGGGTATAGCATTGTATTCTTAGGTACAGGTAGAGAGTTCCATGTGGGGAGCTCAGGTAGATTATGTGTATGCTTGCACATAGATTGACAGATTGGGTTTCATCAGATGGGATATGTTAGATCATGTTGTTGATGCAGAGATGTCTGCAGATATGGAGTAGTTTTCTTGACATAGATTTTTGAGATTCATAGATCTAGCATAGCCCATCCCTGATGTGGATGAAACTTCTGATGATGATGATGGAGGAGGTGGTGGAGTTTCAAGAGCACCGAGAGTACAACGTGCTCTTAGAGTTTTGAGAGCTCCTAGAGCTTTAGGCAGAGGACAGATTGGACCTTGGATGTGGGGTGGTCATGTCAGAGCTATGGGTGGCAATTATGCACCTAGATAGAGTCAGGTTCCCCCATACCAGCTATAGCATGGGGTCAATAGAGACAAAGAGATGCTAGGCAGTCACATCTTGATCAGGCTATTCAGGTTTCAGGAGCACAAGTTCAGGGACAACAGGTACCATTACAGCAGGGACCAATTATACAGTCACAGGTTACTTCAGCTTCTACAAGTCCAGTACAACCACCTCCACCTAGCAGATTAGAGTAGGATATATAGAGCCTACAGATGGTTTATCAGCTATGATAGCTCAGATGGCTCAGTTCAGTGTGATGATGTAGACATTCATGAGCAAGATGGATTAGATGAGTCAGGGTGCTTCTACCTGTCAGGCTCCTCCTAGGATGACAGATAGATCAGAAAGAGGTCCATATGGGCCAGGTGATACAGGTACTAGAGATGGATCAGGTGCTGGGACAACTGATAGATCAGGTGCCCCTACTGGGTCATGATTGGAGAGAGCGTGATATTGATCCTCTTGATGTATTGATGTACCATATGTATGATTGATCAGGACTTTGATGATGTACCATTTTTTTGTTGATGTATCATGATATACATATATTTAGGGACATTTCGATGGACATTTATTTATGATTCTCTTTGATACCATGATGTTGTGAGATTTCTTTATATGCAGATCTATATGATTTCTATGATGCATTTACTTTTATATGAGTTGTGGATGCAGTGTCTTAGATATGACATAGATAGATGGATGCAAAATGATTATGCAATTATTTCTATATGTTTTTATTTATTTATGATGAATGCAATGGTTTATGCAATGCAATGGTAAAATGAATGCAACTAGTTTTTAGATTTTGATCTATGCAACTTATATGAAATGCACTTTTTAAATGGATGCAAAATGGATAATGGTTAATTCTTGATGAATCTTGTCTTTTTTCTTTTTCTTTTTTCTCTTTTCTGATATAAAAGATAATGATTAATGATTAATTTAATGAATGAATTCAAACAAGAATCTCACATAATTGATTTTAAACAAGATAAATGATATTAACCCCCACATGATTAAGCCCTTTGAACTTGGAAAATCCTTTAAACATGCAATTAATCTATCATGAAACTATAATGCAATGCAACTAGTTGTCACTAGCTTTTTGCGAAAGAAATGCAAGAGAGATATGTTTTCATCATTGATTATTGTGGAACTAGGAGCAAGTACAATCATCACTGACCACATCATGATAATATGACTATCGCTTGTATCACTTTTGTAACCATTTAGAAACTAGTACAACCCTCACTAGTTGAATAATCAACTATGGGAGTATGAATACCGGTTTCTTCAGATTCAATGTTGCAAGTGGATGTTGGTATTAAGATATGGAAGATCTAAATAGCCAAGGTATCTATTTGCATAAACAAACAAAGGTTAACCCTCCTTCCTATATGAAAGTCCTCGATGGTTCTTTGATGACCATGTCCTTAGATGAACTCACACAAGTTGGTGGATCTTCCTCAAAATAGTCACACAAAGTCAAGAAAATATAAAGTCTTCATCATTGCCAATCTAGTCGAAACATCATCAATTAGCTAAAAATACATGACTTTGAAAATTCAATGAATATCATCAAAAAATTCAAGTGTTTTGTATTGTATCAAGATTTTCAATAGAATTCCAAATATTTTGATCATTTAGGTTTTGTCAATTTTTAATCCTGATAATAAGGCCATGAAGCTCAAGGATCAAGTTGCAAGATTGAATGCAAGGTTCAACAATGATATCCATCAAAGGTTCAACAATATCTCCCCTCTGAAGTTCTAAAAATCTCTTCTGTCGTGTGACCAAAAAGTAGCACTTATTGAATCCATTTGTATCAAAACCAATGCGTTGCCCCCAAGTGAAAAATGAGACCATGTGAAAATCATGGGCAAATGAAACCTAGTATGTGATAAAGCAGCTCAGAGACTTTATTATGACTATGCACAAATGAAAGATGCAATGAAGATATACAAATGGGATGATGAAAAGGCAATATGTACAAATGCAACTAGGTAAGACCTAAGGGATCAAAAATCGCTTGATTGCCAGGTTTTCACCTTTTGAGGTTTATTGCTCTTTTTCTCTTTTTTTCCTTCTTTTGCTACCAAGGTGCCTATTGCTAGGTTTTCACCAAGGCACTTTTCTCTTTTTCAATTTTTTTTCTTGATTTTTTTAGATATCATTAGGGTGCCTATTTGCTAGGTTTTCACCAAGACAACCATTTTTTTTATTTTTGAATGTTTTTGCTTTCTTCATGCTCAATTTTCCTCTTTTTATGCTTTTCTGCCTTTCTATTGTTTTTGAATTTTTTATCTTTCTCATTTTTTTGGATTTTGAACTTTTCTCATGTTTTTGGATTTTGAACTTTTGTCATGTACAAAGAATGATGTTGAACTCATCGAATATACACTTGTTTGATACCCTTTCTTCCTATGTTCTTTCATCTAATCAAGTATGAAACCTCTTTAAATGGATGATACTAATGGGTTCTTGCAGCTCATCACCCTCACAATCAACTAGCTTGTATGTCCCCGTTCCAAAAGAAGTAGTTACAAAAGGTCCAAGCCAATTCGCCTCCCATTTCGCTTTATTTTCTCTCTCTTCTTGGTTTTTAGGGTTTTGTCTTAATACTAAGTCTCCCACTTGAAAGGTTCTAGGTTTGATATGCTTGTTATAATTCCTTGAGATTCTATTTTGATACACTTTCAAACGCTCATAATCTTGTGTTTGATGTTCCTCCAACAATTCTAATTGTTGAAGTCAGGCAACCCTATAATCCTCATCATTAATAAATCCTTGTAATGAAACTCTTAAGGATGAGATCTGAAACTCCAAAGGTAGAACAACTTCTGCCCCATTCACCAAAGAAAATGGTGTAGCTGATGTTGGTGTTCGAATGCTTGTTCTGTAGGCCCACAATGCTGGGTTTATTTGGATGTGCCAATCTCTTCCTGATTTGTCAACCGATCTTTTCAATATTTTGAGGATATTTTTATTTGTAGCTTTGGCTTGTCCATTACCTTGAGGATAATAAATGGAGGAAGAATGGTGTGTTATATGGAAGGTCTGACATAGTTCATCCACATCTTTGTTCTTGAATTGTTTCCCATTGTCCGTGATAATGGTATGAGGAATACCATATCTACAAATGACGTGATTGTGGATAAACATAGAGATTTTTTTTCACATTGCAGTTGTCAAAAGTACGACCTCTACCCATTTTGTAAAATATTTTGTTGTCGTGATGATGTATTTGTGACCATTGGAAGAAGGTGGGTAAATCATTCCAATAAGATCAAATCCGCATTGGTAAAACGGCCATGGTGTAATGAATTGGTGTAACTTTTGTGTAGGCACATGGATCATGTCTCCCTGGTATTGGCATTTTGAACACACTTTGACAAAGTGGCAAGCATCCCTTTTTAAGGTTTTCCAGAAATAACCCATACGAAGGATTTTCCTGGCTAGGTTTAATCGACTCGAATGAGACCCACAGATACTCTTGTGAACGTCTCTTAAAGCTAAATTTGATTCCTCATCCTCTAGACACCTAAGTAGCATTCTGTCAAGACCTTTGCAATACAATGTGTCAGATAGGATAGTGTAACGAGCCACTTGGCATATGAAGTGTCATTTTTGGGCATGGGTTTGGTCTAAAGGCAAAAATTGGTCTTTGAGATAGGTATAAATGGGTCCGTACAAGGTAATTCATGTCCATTTAGAAGGAAAATGATTTGAGTTTCTGGTAGGTCAAAAGCTGGTTTCACCAACTCTTCCACCAAGAATTTGTACCTCGCATTTTGATTAGCCATTTAAAAAAAGCCAAAGTATCCATAGCATATGCTTCTCTATTCTTATCCCTTGGGATTTGCTCGAATGTAATCAAGGAAAATTATTTCTTCCAGCCATCTACCATCCTTTTATATGGCATCAATTTGTCATCCTTAGTTTGATACTCATCATTAATTTGATTGATGACCAATTGGGAATCCCCATATACTTGCAGTTCTATGACGTTCCATTCTAAAGCCATTTTCATGCCTATGACTAAAGCTTCGTATTCTGCAATATTGTTGGTGCATGGGAACAAAAGTTTGTAAGACTTAGGAATAGTGTATCCTTGTGGTGTAATAAATATAATTTCAGCTCCTGAACCATGTTGAGTGTAGGATCCATCGAAATATAATTTCCATGTTTTGGCTTCCACATTGATTATCTCTGCATCTGGAAATTCTACTTGAATAGGATGAGTAGAAACTAAAGGATTTTTGGCCAATTGATCAGCTATGACTTGTCCCTTGATAGTTTTTTGGTCCACATACTCAATGTCAAATTCACTAAGTACCATCACCCATTTAGCAATTCTTCCTGTAAGGGCTGTTTTGCTAAGCAAATACTTTAATGGATCAATTTTGGCAATCAACTTAAGCTTGTGCATCAACATGTAATGTCATAGTTTTTGTGAGGAAAAAACTACCGCTAGACAAGCTCGCTTCATGAAGCTATAATTCAACTCATACTTGATCAAGGTTCTACTTAAATAGTAAATGGTTCTTTCTTTACCCTCATCATCCTCTTGTGCCAATAAAACCCCTAAAGATCTCTTCGTTGCTGAAATGTATAATAGTAAGGGTTTTCCTTTGATGGGAGGCATCAAAATGGGTGGATTTACCAAGTATGTCTTCAATAAGGTAAAAGCTTGTTCACATTCATCATGCCACTTAAAAATGGTATCCTTATGTAGCAATCTTATAAAAGAGTGGCACTTTTCCGCTAATTGAGAGAGGAATCTCCTAATAGATTGAAGTCTTCCTTGGAGTGACCTCATTTAACTAATGTTTTTGGGAGTTTCCATTTCCATGATTTCTTGCACTTTTTCCAGATCCACTTCTATCCTTTTTGGTGAAACTATGTAGCCTAATAGCTTGCCGAATTGAACACCAAATGCACATTTCTTTGGATTTAACCTTACTTTAAATTTCTCCAATCCTGTGAAAATCTTTTCTAGGATAAATAGATGGTCTTTTCTTTCATGTGATTTTTCTAAGATATCATCCACATAATCTTCTAGGAAAGTATGCATCATGTCATGAAAGATAGTTGTCATTTCCCTTTGATAGGTTGATCTGACATTTTTGAGGCTGAATGGCATAATATTCTAACAAAAAGTACCCCAAGGGAAAGTGAAAGCAGTCTTTTCTTGATCCTCAGGTGCAATTCTAATCTGATTGTAGCCACTAAATCCATTCATCAATGAAAACATAGAATGTCATGCAGTCAAATCCACTATAGCATCAATGCTAGGTAATGAAAAATCAGCCTTAGGGAAAGCAAGGTTAATTTCTCCAAAATCTGTGCATAATCGAATGGATTTGTCATGTTTAGTAACAAGTATAATATTGGAAATCCATTATGCATAAGTTATGACTCTTATGAAGCCAACTTTTAGTAACTTTTCTAATTTTGCCTTAACCAATAAAGCTACATGGGGATGCATTTTCTCAACTTTTTCTTCACATGTTTCACGTTGGGCCTCACATTAAGGTGGTGAATTATGAAACTTGGATCCAATCCTGGCATGTCTGTATATGACCATGCAAAGTTGATTTGCTTTTCTTGAAATAATTTGATGAAATCCTTCCTTTCTGTTGGAGTCAATGATGCTGCTAAATGAATAATCTAGGGATCCAATTCGGTGCCAATGTTGACCTTTTCTATTGGCCCAATGAGGATAGGAGATCTCTCATCTTCATGTTCAGGTAGAGTATCCAATATCTCTTCCTTAGGTGCCACAGTTGGGTTTTCACCTTTGGAAACATCCGTTATTTTTACTTTTTTGGGGTCTAGTACTGCCGCATGGTGGTTTTCACCACTAGACCTTTTTTATTTTTTTAATTTTTTTTTTCTTTTATTTTGTGGATTAAGAGATTGGACCCTTTCCTCCATCATCATGTTCGGATTGAATTCATTGGTGGAAGATGGCTCAACCGCATTAAGGTATTGGGCCATAACATTGTCATTGGGAAAATAGAGTAGGTCATTAGGTTCGGTTAAGGCCCTATCAATGAGCTCAAGATGAATAAGGGCTAAGGAATCCTTAGGAAATTTTTCATTTGAAGGGTTTAAGGACATGAATTCATTTGAGGGTTCATACATTGTATCGTTCAAGTCAATAACATGTGCTTGCTCGAGGTGTTCCATGGAAGTAGGATCAAAATTCTCTTCACTAGACTCCTTGTGGATTTCCATGGAAAATAATGTTTGTGGATTACATATAACATTTGAATCACCCCCCCCCCCCCACAAAGGTNACCCCCCCCCCCCCCCCACAAAGGTACCCAATGTTCACCTATCCATTGGTTTTCACTAGATGCTTGTCCTATATTGGATTCTTGAGAAACAATTGGTACATGTGTAGAAGTCGACCCTTGATCCATATTGTCTCAATTTTTGGCATTAGGTATAGTAGAATAGGTAT
Organism: Thuja plicata; assembly: GCA_018584345.1. NCBI lineage: Eukaryota > Viridiplantae > Streptophyta > Pinopsida > Cupressales > Cupressaceae > Thuja > Thuja plicata. The sequence goes on along the minus strand of MU227709.1, from coordinate 809,526 downwards.
GAATGACATCTACCTCTTTTTCATGATAAGAATCTTTGGATAGGGAATCCCACTCATATTCTCCAGAGTCATCTTCACTCTCAGAGTCTAACATGTGTACATGCTCATAAGAATCATGCCTATAACTTGAACCAACTTCTTTCTTTTGATACCCTATTCCTGATTTCTCATCCTTTGACCTCCAAGGAGGTTGGATAGGTTCTAGCAAGCCTTTATTTCTGATTCCAAAGGGTCCTTTTCCCTTGTACCCCATCTTTTACATTATTTTAAATCCCTTGCCATATTGATCAGTTTGGATGGTGATATGTTGCACTCTTTCAACGAGATTATTTGAAGTATCCTCCTCTTTATAGAACCATTGTAAAGCTTCATTATCTTCCTTCCATGGCTGATTGGTCACTCTTTCCTACAAAATATCCCCCCACTCCTTTTGAATGGATTCTACATTGTTTTTCAAATTTATGCATCATCTCACTCATCTTTTGATAGTTGTCCGTTTTGGTTTGTTCTCTTTCATCCTTAGAGGGTCTCCAAATTTCTACCTCTGGTTTAGAAGCTTTGACTGAATTTTCATTGGAACTTTGACCCTCATAACTAAATTTCTCTTTTTCCTTAGTTGATGTAGGTAAGTTATTTTCATTAGGACTTGAAGTAGATGTAGCATTTACTGTAGAATTAGGACCTTCCTCTTTGGTTTCTTCAATGATGACACTAGGAATAATTCCTTCCCTATTATGTGGAATAAATAACTCATGAAGAGGTTTCACCATATTGCAATATTGAAAGGGATTTGAATCTCCTCCAATAGTTATTTCTTCACCCATGTATAGAAACTTGATACATTGATGATAGTTCAAAGGCACTGCTTGCATCTCATGAATCTATGTCCTTCCTAATAAAATATTATAAGTTAATTTCATGTCAAGGACTTGACAAATGGTATATTTCTTGATAGGACCCACTTGAATGGGAAAAACCACCATTCCTTTAGAATATATTTCCTCCTCATCATAAGCTTTTATAGTGATTTGTTTCTTGGGATCAATAGATGACTCAGATAACCCTAAATATTTGACTAGGTTCAAGGTACAAATGTTTAGACCGGCTCCTCCATTAATGAGGACTCTCTTAAAATGGTAATTTTGAATCAAAACCTCTATATGCAAGGGGATATTTTGAGGATTATTAATGGACATGTCATCTTGCTCTTAAAATGATAAGCAATGAGGTGCTATGAGATGACCCACCATGTTCGAAAACCTTTCTTCTTCCAAATTTGCAGGAACGGTAGTTTCCACAAGAGCTTTCTCCAAGATTTCTTTGTGATTAGGAGAAATTTTCGATAGCTCTAAAATGGAAATTTGAGCTGAAGTCTTTAGTAGTTGATCCACTAGACTATAAGGCCTTGTTGAAGAAGATGCTTGTTTAGTCAAAGTAGCCACTCATGTAGGAAAATTTTTTCTAGGGGTACTTCCCTGTAAGGTAATTATTGTTGTTTGCCCCCTAATAACAACATTAGAGGTCTCCTTGTTAGGTTGTTCCTTGATTACCACAACATTGATAGTACTATCATGTTTGTATGGGGAATTAATTGTATTGTCATAACTGTGGGCAAAGTTAACATTATTATTACTTCTTGAGTTGTTTCCAGTGTTACCTTCGTTGTTAGAATTGGAAGATTCACCTTTCTCATGTTTGAAGAAAGGAGTTTTGAATGTCATGTGATATTAATTGTTTTGAGGTCCTTCCACTTTAATCACACCAGTTTCAATAAGGTCTTGTACTACATGTTTTAGGCACATGCAATCATTTGTCTTATGTCCTTGATTTCTATAATATTCACAATGATTGGACTCACTCCACCAAGTAGGCTTCACTTGTGGTTCATAGGGTCAAGCCCTAGGTAAGTCAATAATCTTATTCACAATGAGGGTTATTAAACATTTTCAAGTGGTTCACCCAAGATTATGAACTTCCTTCTAGGTGATGGAGCAAAGAAGGGTTTAGGCTTGTTAGCCTCTTGATTGTTCCCAAAGTTGTTATTATTGTTATTGTTGAAAGGAACTTTGGGTGCTTGACTTACATTATTAGCTTGATTGGATCCTCTAGTTAGATTAAAAAGAGTGGCCTTCAAATTATTTTCTTCCACAACTCCATCATTAGCCACATGTTTTTTATTGTTCTTTATCCAAAATTAGTTGTTGTTAGGAGGAGACCTATTTTGATTGTTGTTGGAAGTATTATTGTTAGCATTCTTATTATCCTTGTAGAGTTTGAGTTCTCCAATTTTGACCAATACTTCCTCTGTAGTAACTCCATTATCGATTAAGTCTTGGAAAGATCTAGGGTATTGTAACCTCAACCGATAATTAATTTCATTGTTCAAGATATTAATAAAGATATCCATCTTTTCCCATCTGGGCACCCTTCGAGGGTATCTAGAAAATACCGCTCTCCATATTTGTAGGAAAAGTAGGAATCCTTCCCCCTCGTGTTGTTTGGTATTACATAAATTAATCATCGTGACCTCATGTTTAATATTATAAGAGCAATGAGTCACAAACTTGGAGGCCAATTCCTCAAAAGTGCGGATGTCGGAGGGTAACTTGGAAAACCACTCCATTGCCATGCCTCCTAGACTTCTTGGGAATAACCTCATTAAATATTTTGTATCATGTATGAACTCCAAGCTCAATGCACAAAACTCTCTTAGATAATCTTGAGGATTGTATGCTCCTTCATATTTATCATACATAGGAAAAACAACATTGCTAGGGAATGGAACCATAATAAATGTTTTGTCAAATGGAAATGGACACAATGCTTCAACAAAGAAGGGTTTAGGAGCCCCCATTTGTTTCATTGTGTCCAACTGGATTTGGAATAATTTAAATTGGTTGTTCATGATGTCAATAGGGTTGGATTTATCTTATTTTTTCTTTAGTTTATCAACATTATAGTTTTGAGGGATTTTAGTCCTCACTTGTGCAAGACCTAGAAAATACATTTCCCTATCTCTTTCCAATACTTTCTCCATGAGTTTCAACAACAATGGGCTTTGAATTGCTTCATTAACTTTCTCTTCAGTAGCCTCTTTGTCATTAGGGTCGATGTTTCCTCCATAGTTGTTGTCTACCCCTTGATTGTTAGGGTTGACTCCTCTTCCATTGGCCCCACTATTGTTGACCTCACCATTTCCATTGTGATTATTGTTATCCTTGTTGGTGAGTTTGATTAGGTCAAGATCCATTTTTCCAAATGGGAAAGCCATGTTTGGTTCTACCTCCTTCGTCGGTTCATTCAATTGTTGTGAAGGAATAAAGGTATCACTAGGAAAAGGAAGTTCTTGCCTCAAGTATGTTTCATCTGACTGTAAGGTAGACTTGATATAGTGTGATCAAGTGAAAGATGACATGAGAATTAATCACTAAAAACTTGGCTTTTATCACCTCTTTGATCAATCCCTTAGTGCTTTTATGAATTGTCCAATAATGAGGGATTCTAATCAGATTAAACTTATGAACAGGTAAAAGATCCAAAAGGGTACCTAGAAATGAAATCAAGTTTTTTTCAAGCCCTCAAGAAAAGCCCCTATTTTCCCTTTCTTTTTTATGGGAATCACTTTACTGATGTGTACGCGTGACTTTTCCTGGTGTAGGCAGTAACTGGAATTATTATACGCGACACTCTGCAGTTTGTAGGCAATGTTGTGTCATTTATAGGCGTTGTTTAAAAACTTGCAGGTGTTACTTTCCAGTGAGTTAGGCATTGTTTCAATAGTTGCAGGCATAACTTTATTTTATAGGTGTAACAAGAATAGTTGTAGGCGTTATTTAACCTTCTATACACATCACTTTGCTGAACAAGTTGGTTTTTCAAAATTTTTAAGGATTTAAAATTATAATGTTTGTGATCAGATCTATAGGATTGAATTATTTCTTGAAAATAAGGACACAAACACAATACAGACATCAAGTTTGCATCTTACTCCTAAAACACACCAAGTGTATGTCCTCAGACATTTTCACGGGTCTTGTACAAGAAATTCTTCCAAACAATCTACCTAGAGTCAAATTTGGCGATTAAACAATGGCTCTAAAAATGTAGCTTGCTAATTAACCGGGTTGTAGTTAACACCTACGTTCTAAACCATGAAGAGTCTCTTATACCCTCATTACAATGGCTTCCCACATGCACAAAAGTATGATTTTGCACAATCTTGAAGGACTACTAGAGGAAGTGAAGATTATCAACACAATTTAGTCACTTCAACCCTTTGGGGATGAGTGCATTTGATTATAGTGGGTTGGATAGTATCATGACTTACACTAGGGTCATTCCCTCTCACCACCTTCATAAAGGTATTCTCGAGAGGCAGGCCCTCTATGTATCTAGCATGTTCACAGAAAGCAATAAATTGAATTTAGTCAAGTAAGTTTGGGAATTTGATTCACTCAAAGAGTGAAGAGAATATCCCTTTTAATTTCCTTAATTCCAAACACTTCAATCACTTTTATTTCATTTTTAACCTCTTAACAAGGAGGTTTTTAATAAATTGAAATGTGTGGTTCAATTTCTCCCTTTCTTTCTACCACCCAAACGCAACACTTTTAGCTTTTTGATCAACTTTGAAAAGTTGAGAGCATATACCTAATGTCTTGTTTGGAATGGACAATAATAGGGTGGCCCTATTAAACTAGATATAGATGAAAATGCCACAACCTAAGAAAAGTAATCTTGTTAAGTGAAATACCTCATTTCGATGCTAGCAAAGGCTAGGCGCATTTTTGAGGGTTTTGCTTTGTTTTTTCTTACTCACCTAGTGGCGATCGTTCCCTCTCCATCTCCCCCAACAAGTTAATCAATACCACAACCAAAGTGAAGAAAAACCAAAATTGAATTGACAAAATTTTTAAGATCCTTAACAAATTTTGCAAAATTACAACTTAAGGACTTAATGAATGAGATCAATTTAGAGAAGGAAACTTCTTTTTGTAAGCATAACTAATTTTAACAAAATGCTCAAATAACACTTGCTCTTCTTATAAACTTTCCAAAATGAGTGCATTATGAATTTTTTTAGAGTGCTTGTTTTGGATCCTTACCTCTTTACTTTCCCTTTTGATCCTCAATTCTGGTTTTTGTACTTTCAAATGCCTGTTCATCTACAAAAAAATAAACAATAGAGCATTAGTATTCTGAATTTATTAATCTACAAGTAAGAAAACACATAAAATAGCAGGCATCATTTTACAGCTTCTAGGTGTTAGTTTGCAATAAACTAAGCTTTGCTTTGCACTAATCTAGGCGTTTCTTTGCACTCTGTAAGGTGTTAGTTTACTAATTACAAGTGTAAAAAGAAAGTGATCATGTGTGACAAAGCAGATTAAATGCATTAAAGAAAAGTGCACAGGTGGAAGATAACATATTGCAGGCGTTATTTCAGGGATCACAGGCATTTCTTTACAAGTACAAGCATCACTATTTAGCTGACAGGTGTGACAAAAATTAGACAAGAAGAGAGAAGGAATTCTTAGGCACCATTTTACTACTTGTAGGTGTCATTATTTTGCTATTAGGCATAAATTTACTTGCAATCTACAAAATACACACAATTTGAAGCAAAAATACACAAAATATGATAAAAACGCGGATTAGAGGCCTAAAGCCCCACAATGGGCACTATTTATGTGTGTGATTTTTACACTTTCATGAGATTAGTTAATTTTATAACAATTCTATGGAAAAATATTAATAATTTAAGCTAAGAATTGAAAGAAAATTACTAAGCATCCCATGGATCTCTAACTAAGCATGCTATTAGAGCTCTCAGCCTTAACCTCTACTAGTGACAATCCTAGAATGAGAAAATGTTATTGATATGCCTATATAGCTCACAATTATCTCAAATTGCCTCATCAATTCATTCAAATGCTCTCAAATTCTTTGATAATGCCCTCAATTGCTTTGATATTGATTGATATTTCTCTCAAAATGACTATAGTACGGATGCTTTGCATTCAAATGTCTAGGATTCTTTTATGCTTGCAAATTGCCTTCTATTTATAGGATTTTCCCAAGTGTAGGGGGTGGAGTCAATTGATCATGGTTTAGCCTTGGTTGAGTGAGAGGCTTCAAATGGTTTCAAATTAGGGGACAATTTAAATGATTGTCTCAAAGGTTGGGACAAGATGAGTGGAGTAAATTGAAAAGCCTAAATGAGTGGTTGAGATTGCAAATTTGGAGTGATCCATGTGCTTTGCCTTCTCAATTCACATTGGTTCCTCAAATTCATGTTGAAAGATATTATGATTTATTAATTCAATCAATTAATTAAATTATCCATGTAGGGAATAGGTTGGATTTGATTTTTGATTTAAACTATACAATTAATTGATTAAAATCAATTATATAGTTTAAATAATCCCTTTAGGCTTATATTTAATTAATTAATGTCATTGGTAATTGATCCTTTGATTTAAATTAATTTTGACCCAATTTAATTTAATAAATGTCCATTTGATTTGATTTGGTCCATTTTGATGATTTGATGCAATTTGATGAGATTTGGAGCAATTTGATGAAAAATGCAGGTTTGGTTGATTAGAGAACACCTGACCAATTTTAGGTGTCTACAGTCTCCAAAGAGATTATCTACGCAGTGACAAGGTTGTGGTGGTACCCTAAATTTTGATAATGTAGAAGTCCCAACCCATTATCAAGAAGCATGTTTCTCCATAAAAATAACAAATAAAAAAAATAAAAAAAAGATCAAAGGAAGGAAGCTTTATGACAAATAAATAGAACTAACTAATCGAAGCCTTCAGAAAATGCTAGAATTTAGACCTGCTACAAAGATGATTTTGACAGAGGATAAAGATGGTCGAATTTTAAAAATATAAAAATGACCCAGTTCGGGAAATCAAATTTCCTATCTCTAGCAGAAATATTAGCTTTTCATGAGGTGTTTTGAATTTTTGACCAAAGCCAAATCTGAAAGTTAGGTAGTTATTTTTTAGTTAGTTTATTGTTTTTTCAAAATAATTCGTAATAATAGTTGTGTCTTTTCACCCTAAAAAGGTGTGAAAGCTACTTAAACACATATATATACATAATGTAAAATGTAAAGAGAGGGAATTCAATATAATACAATTTCACATATTTGGATAGTTTTTAATCAACAAGTATAACATGGACTTGGATGTACTCTTTTTTCAAAATTAATAAATATAAGTTTTTTTCCTTTCACATGCGTAATAGTTTCATTATCATTTTACAATTAGTCCCTCGGATAAACCAATAGAACTTCTTCAAAGTGATAGTTTGATGTGCATGCTTCCTTATTTGATTCATAATCTATATTTTCAATTGGTTTTCTCA
>MU227709.1:788119-801844 GCA_018584345.1 Thuja plicata | reverse complement strand
AGTTAGATTTATTTCAAGTTCCTTGCCATACTTGAGAGAGAAGGTTGAAGTGTTTCTTATCTGCTACAAAAAGCCTTGTAACTTGAAGGATAAGTCAAGGTATAGGCCTACCAGCCTTGGTTTTGCATAGCCATAATTGCAGAAGTTCCAACCTTGCTTTGGTTGTGACTTGTTAGTTGGCCAAATCACTTGGATTTCCAAGCATTGGATTGGTAAGTCCATAGGAAATACAATTTAGCATTTGTGGGCACCAACAGGTTGTGCGCTACCAATGATGTACATGTTCTAAGAATGATTCTTATTGATGAGGTCACTCATCTAACAAAGTCAAAACAAGATCAATGTGCTATGAAAATTAATGACATTATAGATATCAAGGTCAAGTTTGCATCTATGGTGATCGCTTACAAAGTATATCAATCGAGCCGACTGAATAGTGTTCTCAGTGGTGGTATTCATATTGCATATTGGATGGTGAAGGAGAATGCATAGTAAAACCTATGTGAGGTCATGAGAAGTTAGTTCTTTGTGAACATGGGGAGAATCAAGAAGGATAAGAAACAAGCTTTCAAGTATGGTTCGTTGGTGGTATGTATATTCTTCTACTTACAAAATCATTTCCCTGGTATCGATGGAATCTAGTGGTCGAATGATAGACCTACAATAGTACAGATTAAGGATTGCATAAGGATGTTGGAAAATAGTTTTAATAGTATAATGTGGGCTTATTTCAAATATTTCCATAAAATAATGCATGAGAGAGAGTATCCCATTCGATATAATAGAGAAGTGTAAAGAAGATATATGTTTTGTTGTAGATATCAATATATGTATGATGCAAACATTACAACCAAGAACATCTTGGGCTCTACCAATGGGTTATGAGGTCGATGGTGATATTATATCTCCATGATAATGAGTTAGTATCTAAGCCAATTGATGTCACTCCTAGGTTTGGTACCTATGACGAAACTTAACTGAAAATTCACTCACAGCTAAAGACATATGTGATAGAGAGAAGAGAGAAGGAACAAAGTTGACGATTTAGGCGAGAAGAGTGGTATTACAAAGGAAATGATGGATAAGATCAGGAAGAAGTTTATGAATGAGGAGGAAGGGTCCTATGTTTCTTCTGCAAAAGTAGAAGAGGTAGACATTGTATCTTCTACAATCGGTAAGGCAACAAGAAGAGCAACTAGGAGTTTCACAGTGCAAAAGGAAAAAGAGAAGGAACCTGTGACTGAAAAAGAAAATTACAAGAGAAAGAAGTGAATGTCACATGGCTACAAAGAGTCAAAAGGCAACAGTAAAAATAAGGATAGAGATGAGGAAGAAGAACCTCAAATAGATTCTGACAAAGAGCAAGTCAAGTTTAGGGCCAGTGGAAAAAGATCAAAGATTGTTGGCATGACAACTGAGAAATTAGTTATACCTAAGACTAGGAAGAATTTTAATACTAATAGCATAGCTGAGAACATAAGGGAATATGGAAGTGTGAGCAATGCCAACTAATGTTATATAAAATATAATGATTAAGGTAAGCAAAAGATAGAAGATGTTATTGTATACAGTATGTATAAGTTTTGTAGAGGACCTAGTGAACTGTATAAAATGATACCTGAATCACTTTACAAGAATATTGATGCTAGGTGGAGATATGCTCTGAAACAAAATAGAGAAATGATGGAACAAGCATTGATTCTACTTGTAACATAACAAAAATGTAACATATGAAATGTAGGGTATGAAAATGTGTTGTATGAAATAGATGTTGTTACATTTGAAATTAGAATGTTTATTGAAATGTGAGGGGAAGATAATATGTTCCTTTTAACCTCAAATGTACAAAGGAAGGATCCAAATTAATTAACCCCAAAGGAAAGATCAATGCATAAATGAATCAATCTATTGTAAATGAGAGCAAAGAGGAAGACCTTAGATTCTGTTTATAGAAAATAATGTGTGATAGGTTTAGAAAGATTAATAAATTTAGTTGAAATGAATAGGAGAAAAGTACTAACCTTGAAATGTTACAGATCTAAAGAATGTTGTTGTCGGGGGTCTGCACTGAGTTTCTAGAAAATCTGAAACTTGATCTTGAACAGAAATGTAGAGACGAACAAAACCTAGCAATCTTCTTCTGATCTGACACAGTTCCAATTTTGACCCTCAAGTCATTGTCACCATTGACCCATAATTTTTGATTTTGACCTATGGCAGAATCGACCTCAAAAGTCTTTGACAGAAAATATATTTTTGGATCCCAATAGTTTTCCAAAAAGGTTATCTAAATCTGTACTCCAACTCGCTTTTCTGAACCTGTACTTGCAAGAAAAAGGGATTTGTTTTTTGAGGGAGGGGTTTGCCTTGGTCAAACCCCGATTTTGGAATTAACCTTAAAATATAATTGAAATTGCATAAATAAACAAAGAAAATAGAACAATATACCTTGCTTATGTAGAAGCCCTTGTGGAGGATTCAAATTCATGGATCCATAAGTATGTGTTCACCAAATGGATGTAGAATGTAGAATGTAGGATGTCTCAAATCAATTGCTTGTAGATCTTCAACACCAATCTTGAATGGATCTTGGAATAGGAAGAGGCTTGGAGGAATGTGGATGAAGAAATCTTCAACAAGAGGGCTCCATAGAGCTTGAATCCTTCAATGGCTACCAATGGATCTTCTTGATGAATTGAATTCTTGAATGTATTTGAATGTTTGAATGCTTGATAGTAGATGATTTCTTCAATAGATCATGCATAGAGTTTGCATGGATAGAATTACTTCTTGTGTCTTAGAGAAAATGAGAGGAGAAAGCTTCCTTATATACGAATCTAGGGCACAATTTTCTAGAGAGGCCTACATAGGAGAATTAAATTCCCATGAGACCTATACCCTTATAAGAGGACCTATATTAAATATAATTTAAGATTTGTTGCTCTGAAGACCGAAACAGCCGACCCAGAAGCAGGAATTAATTCTTTCCAAAGCCCGACATCTGGAAACCCTGGAAATCTAAAATCTGGATGTCAGGTCAGAAAAAGGTCAAATCTGACCTAGGTCAAGGTTGAGGTCGACCTTGACCCAGAAAGGTTGACTTTGACCTTGAGGTCAAAAATCACACTTTGCAGTTTAGGGTGTCAAAAACAGGCTGGAAAAGTGGGAAATGGGGCAGAACAATGGGAAAAGTCAGATCTAAGTCAAAGACCCATTCAAGACTATTGACATGACTCCAAACCACTTACTCGGAAGGCTAAACTAGTCTACAATGGAAGTGCTTCCATTTTTTGACTATATATTTAGCCGCCAATTTAGCAAGAGTATGGACTCAATGCAAACTCTTGGTAAAGGAGATCATGAAGGACATAATCTTACTGAAATCAAAAGGGATAAAGGAATCCTCAAGCCCCCAGGGGCTTAAGTCTTTATCAACCCTAAGATCATGATAAGAGAGACATCTTGAGTTAAGGAGAAAGAGAGAGAGGGTGTGATTACCTCACCCAATGAGAACTTATGTCCCATTGTGAACCACACAAGGAAACAGTGCAACTGGAAAGATGGAGTTGAACCGCCTTGTTAATGTGGCTACTCACTAGTCAACCCATCAGAGAGATCCAGTCTTAAGGACACCGTCCAACCTTAAGGGATCAAAAAATTGTAAATTGAAACTGAGGGATCAAGAGATCTGTATAAATTTAAACTAGAGGGATCAAGATATCCTATAAAGTAAAAATTTGTGCTTTAAGGATTAGTCTTTAATCCGTAAAGGGAAAAATTTTTAAGTTTTGAAAATATTTTGAACGTGTGTGTGTGCAACAAGTGAGTAGAGCATATGCCCCCATGTTAAAGTAATTGATAACACTTTAATAGGAGCAGTTGCTTTAACAAAAACATAAACAACTCTACTGATTATGTTTCCACTACGAGATGCCCCCAAACGAAGACAAATCAAGGGAAATAAAACATAAACATACAAAGAACACATAAGTGATCTACCTACTGTGGGGTCAGTATGATCATAGGATTATATATATATATATATATATAATGACAAATTTATTGACATCATTCCCCAAAGAAAGTAGAACTACAATCACAATGGAGGAAAGAAAACTCAAGAGTTACAAAGAAGAGTCTTTTTAGACCACAACACGGAGACCAAAAAGAATTAGTGCTACCATGTTGTAGATCCAAGCATACTACACAAGGAAAAAATTTATGAATAATAGCACAAGTACAACATAACATGAAAACAACATCTGGAAGAGTAAAGATACATATAGAGGAATTATACAACAGGTTTGATTCCTTTATCATCTTGCACCAACAAGGTATCAAGGGTCGTATAAAAGAGTATAAAAAACATTTACCAAACACATTACGAGAGAAGCACAATACAACATGAAAACACAAAAAGGGCTACCATGAAGGACAAACCAATCAAGCGCATCACTTACTCTCCTCATCTCGGTTTATATCATTTAGTGAAGGTGGGCAACTCGCAAGAGGAACTATATCCAACACAGAAGGAATAATAGCCAGTTCCAAATAAGGATCCTCTTGAGAATCGCGTTGCTCGATACTAGGTGTAATTATCAATTGAGTTGAAAGCATATGAGGTAAATCAGTATCCAGATCAATGGTCTCATATTCATCACTAAGATCAATAGGATCATCAAGAGTACCCTCCTCATCAAGATTAATTAAAATAGGATCTAAGATGCGAATAGGATCATCATACTCATTCATCTTAACATCATTATGAACATTAACTTCTTCCAAAACATCAAGCATAGGTTGGTCAAAAGAAGGTAAAGAATTTTGAAGAACAGAAGCATGGGCCCTAGCATTAGCTCTATGCTTCTTACGATGTTCATTAGCAGATTTGTTATGTTTTTCTTTGTTTGACACATTTTGAGAACTAGGAGGAATAAGAATTGGTTCCTTCATAGATTCTATAGGAGGATTGGTAGGATTTATAGTAGGCTGAGAAGCTACATTGGGAGGTTGAGTAATAGAGCTAGCAGTAATGGATAGAGGAGGTATGGAAGGAGTGGGAAAAATACCACGGTTAAGATCTATCCAAGGCATGCTTAACTTGACAATCTTGTGATGTTTATAGGCTTGATATGAATGAAAAAGGTTGTCAGGGCGAGGAGGACATGAATTAGGTAATGAAGGCCAAAATAAATCAAGAGTAGTACAATATCTAGACCTAGAAGGTTGATACAAACTATGATTAATCATTTTCACTTCTCCAGTATGAATGAACTTAAGATATTTATGAATAGGATAAGCAATAGCATGCATAGCAGTTATCCAAGGCAAACCAAATTTGACTTGAAATTGATCAGAAGTAGGAACGACACAAAATTTGACTTGAAATTGATTAGAAGTAGGAATGACAATGAAGTTAGTATCTACAACTTTACCACAAAGTTCAATAGGCAAGTTAATAGAACCAAGTGAAGGATAGAGAAAACCATTACAAGTTTGGGTCCATACATAAGATGTATCATAACAATCACATTGTAGGTTTTTCATAAAAAGGTTTTCCTCAGTAATGACATTTATTAAAGATGTGGGATCAACAAGACAACCTTGCGTAGGTATCTTAGCAATCCTAGCATAAATATAAAGGGGACCATCGGGAGCCTTAATAGTCTCAGAATCATTAAAGGTAATTGAAAGTTCCCTAGGTCATTTATCCTTAGTTTGTTTCTGAGGTTTAGGTGGAACTTGAAGTTGAACTAGAGGTGAAGTATCTTGAATAGTAGGTTGAGGTGAAACAACGCACTCCACATGATTAACAATGTGATTGAGATCATCCATCATTGAATCGTAAACAATATCCACAAAGGATGATTGAGTGATGGTATTAGTATCATGTGTAGGTAAAGGATTCCTATAGATTTGAAGGTTTTGATTAGGAGGAGAGACATATTGTTTCCCCTTACCATAAAAATTATCAATAGATAAAGCATTATAATCAATTAATTCTTGAACCTTATGCTTTAGAGAATAACATTTTTTAGTATCATGGCCATTCTATCGATGGTATTGACAAAAAGCTTTAGAATCAAAGGATTTTGATGCTATCATGGTAGGGAGAAGAGGTCGAATTGGAGGAAAGGTAATAATATTAGCACATAAGAACATACTCATGATAGAATGTAAAGATTCAAAGGCAGGAGTAAATGTATGATTCATACGAAAAGCAGTGGATGTAGAAGTGACATTGTTGGATGCAACAACAACTTGATCAGCAACTGCATTCGTCTGTTTATTAATCTTGACATTGTTGATAGGTTTCTAAAACTTATTAGGATTAGGAGTAGCATCACTCTTATCAACTGGAATAGGAGCCATTGGAGTGTTGCTCTCAAATTGACTCACTTGTAATTGATAATGATGAAGTGTTGCACAAAGTTGTTGAAAAGAGGTAAATCCAGTAAGCATAATCTTATTTCTAATATCCTTTTGTAAATTTGAAATAATATGTTGAATATCAATATTAGGCACAAGATAAGAAATTTGAGCATACAAATGCTTAAATCTACCAATAAAATCAGTCATTTTTTCCTTAATGTTTTGTTTACAATGCATTAAATCAGTTAAGGAAACTTGTGGACCAATGTTATTTTGAAATTGTTGGATGAAGGTATTAGCAAATTTAGAAAAAGAATCAATAGAATAAGGAGGTAAAGAACAATATCATTGCAAAGCCTTATCATGAAAAGTTCTAGCAAACAACTTAGCTAAAATCTTATGGTCATGAGCATAATATTTACAAAGGATTTGAAATATTTTAACATGAGTAACAAGATTGCCTTTACCATTGTAATTCTCAAGATGAGGCATATCAGCTTGTTGAGGGACAGTAGCATGAATAATGTCTAAGGATAAAGGACTACGCATGTCACATGTAGGAATGATAAACTTGGATTGGGTTAAAGATGCAAGTTGTTGTTGTAAAGATGACATAGTTTTAGCTAAACTAATAATTGTGGAATCATTAGAAGAAATAGGTGACATAGAAATATTAGGAACACTAGGAAAAGTGTAGGAAATGGTAGGAATGGAAGACACAACCAGTGGAACACTTGAAACCATAGTTGGAAGGGGATTGGAATAAGTAAAAGGCACACTATGATATAAAGGTTGTGAGGTAGGTAGAGATATCGGTGGAATACTCACTGGAATAAATGAAATTGGGAGAGATGTAGGCATCAAAGGAGGAGTGTAAGTAGTAATTCTAGGTAAAGGAACAAAAGAAGGTTCCTCAGTAGTGACAGGAGGAGTGAATCCTAGATCTTGAGCCTCTTGAGCTAAAGGTTTAACATTCAAATGCACAAGATGAGTGATACCACACAAGAGATTAACACCTTGATCACTATCATGAAGGGATTTCTTAAGAGCCTCTATAGCTTGGATGGAATCTTGGTTATGGTTTTCTTGAATAAGCCAATTTCCCATTTTATCAAGTTCTATGGAAAGTTTTTTTACTTGTTCAGGATGAACTCTTAAAGCATCATCCTCATCATGAGATGAGTGAGAAGAGTTATGCTCCATAGAAGGATTGGAATTGTGAGTGGTCAAATTATCATCCGGGATCCTAAGGAAAGGAGAGGAAGACTAAGGATCAAAGGAACCCATAAGTCTATGGCTTCTTCTAACCGAGATACTATAAGTAAGACTATAAGTGGTAAAGCTCATACACCAATGCAATGCAAATGAACTAATTTAGGAAACATAAGATTTTGATTTTAAATATTATTTTTTTGAAATGTAAATGCAAGAACATAAAAGAAAGATAATCTAATATGAATGCAAGATATAACATAAAAGATGTAAATCTAACACCAAAAAGAAAGAGTTTTTTATCGTGGGCTCACCAAAATGTAACATAAGAAAAATGTAACATATGAAATGTAGGGTATGAAAATGTGATGTATGAAATAAATGTTGTTACATTTGAAATTAGAATGTTTATTGAAATGTGAGGGGAAGATAAGATGTTCCTTCTAACCTTAAATTCACAAAGGAAGGATCCAAATTGATTAACCCCAAAGGATGGATCAATGCATAAATGAATCAATCTATTGGAAATGAGAGCAAAGAGAAAGACCTTATATTCTGCTTATAGAAAAGATTGTGTGATAGGTTTATAAATATTAATAACTTTAATTGAATTGAATAGGAGAAAATTACTAACATTTAAATGTTTTTGATTAAGGTAAAAGCAGGTTTTGAAAGGAACCCAAAACCTTTTACAAAAGGATATTAAAGATAGTCAATGAGAACCCTTACAAACATGATATGCCTGCTACGAACAAAAGAGAAGGACCCAAACAAACAACCCAAAACCTGAAGAAACAGAAAACTAGACTAAAAAGCACAGTTCCCAGCAAAACTACCAGCAAAAAACCAGCAGACCATCCAGCGCAGCTCCCAGCTTAATGCATTTTTTCATAGGCTTCCTCAGCCTCTTTTTGCATGTTTTCCATCAATTCGATAGACTCATTCAGCTTTAGCATCTTGTTAGGGATCTTAGGAACTTTTCTTTTGACTCCTCTGTGAGTTCTAGTACTCGGGCCCCCGCTCTCAATGTCACCCTCCACCGTGAAAGATGTTCTTTCTAGTAGACTCATTTCTAGGTAAGCATATAAAGCTTTGAGGTTTTGGACTGAAACTTTCAACCCTTCATTACTATGTTTTAGAATGATATTTATCATGTGCCCATTATGACTAATCTGGGCTTTCATCTCATTGAGCTTATCTTCCATAATTTCATTGACCCTAACTGTAAGGTCATCATCTTTATTTTTGTTATTTACCTTAATCTTCACCTCGTTCTCCATTTCTGGCATTCTAGTGTTGATAGGCTCCATAGCTTCTTGCATGTTCCTGAGGTGCTGTTTCATCATATTCATTTCTTCCCTGATCCACTTCTCCATGTTAGCCCCATAATCCTCTAAAATTTTTGGGATTCTTTCATCGGCCTCAAAACCCACCATTTTATATTCGGAGTCAAGTTTTTATTTTTTATTTTTCTTACCTTCTTTCCTAAGGCTTCTATTCTCCTCCATTTCAGTAACCTTGTTCTCCTCCTCTTTTTCTTTTTAATCCTCTCCATCTTCGTTCTCTTTGTTTTCATCTTCTTCATTCTTCTTGAGGTAGTCCTCTTCCTTCTCCCTATTCTCATCTTCCTCATACAAATTAATGTCATCCGCTTCTATCTTATCATCCTCTTTATTGGAGACCTCATCATCATCGGTCGGGTTCATATTGCGATTTCCCAAATCAACCTCATCTGTCTCAAGCTCTTCCATTTTTTCCTCATCCTGGGTTTTATCCTCTTCATTGCTCTGGGTATTTAGGCTGACCTCCATCTCTTCCTTAGTAGTCTCCTTTTTCTTGATCTTTCTTTGATCCCTCTTCTTAGTTTTCACTTTGTTAATAACCCTGTTCAGCTTTCTGAAATTCCCTTTGACCCTTTTAGGGATTGGGTCTGAGACTTGATTTTTCATATAATCAAAAATAAGAAATATAAAACCTTCATGTAGAATAGGGTTTGAAGCTTTTTTCTTGTGTTGAATAATACTATTATTTAGAGAGCTGAGCAAATAGTAGGGGAAAGAAACAAACTTCTAGTGCCTGAAATGATTCGCAAGGATGCAATGAAGATTATAGATTTTTGAATACCTACCATCCAGAGTAAAGTATTTGATCATCACAGTGAGGATGTTAGCCCAATGGCTTTTGATCTTCTTTATGTCTACATAATCTCCCCTGCTCTTAGTCAAAAGGGCTTGTTCTTCTTCATTTTTTGGGAAGATTTTGAAACCTCTAGTGCCCATCCTTTTGTCATCTCTATAAAACTTCATTCCTTCTACGGGAATGCCTGTGATTTTAGAGATGAGATTCATGGTTAGCGGGATAGATTTTCCCCACAGATTAACCCTCCCGTTCTTCCAACCATCTGTAGATTTCTTCGTGATTTCTTTATCCAAACCGTGCAAGCATTCCATGAAGCTCGTTACTCCCCCATTTCTGAGTCTTCTCCAAACCTTCCTCTTCTTCTTCCATTTCGAGCAATCCATCGGCTCCTCCCTCTTCAAACCCCCCCCATTATTGAGAAATTTTGAACTAGCAGGCTGTAGTTTGGCAGAGAGTAGAGCTTTAGCTTTTTCTGGTTTCACTTGCTATTTGTGACCCACAGTTCATGTGAGTAGTTGATTTGTTTCAAACCCACAAGCCTCGGCTGACAGTAGTAGCCATAATTAAACTTAGCTTTCATAATCATCATTAATACTTATTCTCAATGAGCCTTCATTTTGATTCACTTTGTCATACTTGATGAGATGTGAAATCTCAAAAATTAAATCCACCTCCCCATTCCATGATGTCATTGATTCACATTTAACACCCATGTTGGCTAAGTTTTCCGCAACCCTATTTCCTTCCCTGTACACGTGGGAAATAGAACTATCTTCAAAAAGAAGCAGAGTTGATTTAATTTTGTCTATTATGTGAGCTATAGTCCAGGAAGCTTTAACTTTGCCTTTGATGCAGTTAATGATATTTAATGAATCTCCCTCCAACCAGAATTTCAAAATTCCTTTTTCTTTAGCCTGGAAGACAACCATAAGAGTTGCCATTGCTTTAGCAACATGGTTCGTTTGATTGCCAAAAGGAGCGGCAATTGCCCCCAAACAATTCCCAGCACTATCTCTTATACATCCACCACCTCTAGCTTTTCCTGGATTCCCCTTTGCAGCTCCATCGAAGTTTCCTTTCACCCATCCATAAGGTGGAGCAGACCATCTTGTATTTTCCCTCTTTTCTAAAGTCTTAGTCTCTTGATTTCCAGGGTTCCCCCATTCAAAACTTGATATTTCCTGAAGGTTCAAAATGTTACTCATTTGAGGAAAAGACACATTAAAATTTTCTAGCATTCCTCTTATTATATGATTAGCCACTACTGAATGGGATGATTTTTTCTCTCTGAAGACCCTATTATTTCTCTCCTTCCATATCCTCCAAGAGAAATGAGGAAGGAAGAGTTTCCACATCTCCTTGTAGTCTTTACCTTTTCTAGGACACATCCATTGAGTGATCAGCTCCTGAGCACTATAAGGTTTGACCCAATCCACATAAAAATACTTAAACACTAAGTCCCAAACTTGATTAGAGAAGGGACAGTGTATCAACAGATGGTTATAGTTTTTAGCTTCAAAGAGACATAGGTAACATCTGTTAGGCATTATGAAACCTCTTTTACAAAGATTATCCACCGTAAGGATTTTATCCTGTGTCAAGAGCCAAAAAAAATATTAATTTTAGGGATAAGGTTGGAATTCCAAACCTGAGCACTAAGAGGCTGGGAGCCACTAGTGAGTAAAAGGGCCGAAGCCAAAGCAACTGAGAATTTTCCATTAGGCTCCAGGCTCCAGATCAAAGAGTCCAGATCATTAGTAGGAAACCAAGAGTTGAGTTGAGCATTGATTTGAGCAGGTATTCCCTCAAAGGTACCAAAGTCCACCCATTTTTCATTAATCAGTTAATCTGCCACCTTATCTCCCACAATATCTTGGCAATCAAGAATAGCCAAGCTCCATTCTTCATTCTCTTTAAGGGCTTTATTTTCCAGCCATTTGTCCTCCCATAAGTTTATCTTCCTTCCATTTCCCAGTTTCCATCTCCTCCCTTTTTAATTAGTTCTTTTCCTCTGCAGATACTATTCCATATAAAGGATCCATTAACTTCCTGAGGGTTATTAAGCATGTCCTCAAGAGATTGGATATGGTATTTTCTTTTCAGGATAGAATTCCATTCCTTTTCTTCCTCAAAGATTCTCTAGCACTGTTTAGCAATAAGAGCTTTATTAGTGTTCTTTATGCTTTTGATCCCCAATCCTCCCCATTTCTTAGGTTTACAAACCACCTCCCAAGCAACCAGACTAAATTTATTTTTTTCCTCCACTCCCAACCATAAGAAATTCCTTTGGATTTTTTCAATCAGATCAGCATACTTACTGGGGATCTTGAAGAGGCTAAGAGCATAAACTGGGAGATCCTGAAGTGTAGACTTAAGAAGTTGAACTTTCCCTGCCAGACTGAGGGTAGCTCCTTTCCAGCCAGCCAGCTTATTGTGAAATCTATCAATGATCTTATTCCAAAAGGTATCATCAGGTTTAATGCAAAGAGGGAGGCCCAGGTAAGGAGTCGGGATAACCCCAATCTTACAACCTAATATAGAGGAAATCTTCCTTTGTCTATCATCAGAAGTGTTACAGAAAAAGAGAGAACTTTTTTCCCAATTTATTAATTGGCCTGAAGCTCTAGTGTAAGTATTCAGAGCCATCTTCATATTTCTAGCTTCTTTAACTGAAGCTTCTCCCATCATTATTGTGTCATCAACAAATTTCTCATGTGAGCATCTCAGTTGGGCTGAAGAAGGTTGAAGGCCAGAGATCAAGCCTTTGTTCACAAGGCTTTGGATGAATCTACCTAGACTCTCTGCCACGATAGAAAACAAAATAGGGGAAATGGGATCTCCTTGTCTCAAGCCTCTAGTAGGGTGGAAGAAGTGAGAGGACCCCCCATTAACTAGAATAAAGGAGGAAACCATAGTAACCAACTGCATAATGAGTTTGATCACTCCCTCGTCAAAACCAAAAAAACTCAAAACATGGGGGAGGAATTCGTAGTCCACACGATCATAAGTTTTGGACAGATCCAATTTCATCAGAAAGCCTTGTTTTTTGGACGCATAAAGTGAATGGATATTCTCATGAGAAACCATTATCGAGTCCAAAATCTGCCTCCCTAGCACAAAGCCATTCTGCTGAGGAGAAATCAAACTAGGAAGGATGCTCAACAATCTAGAAGTAAGGACTTTTGATATGATTTTATAAAAAGAGTTACACAAACTTATAGGTCTAAACCCGTCCACAGTGTCAGCTCCTGGTTTTTTTGGAATTAGAGCTATGAAAGTGGCATTGAGCTCTTTGAGGATAGTTTTAGACCTAAAGAACTCCTTAACTGCAGAGCAGACATTTTTACCAGTAATTTCCTAGAAGTGCTGGAAGAAGAACATCTAAAAGCCATCTAGCCTCGGGGATTTTTCTCCTTCAAAAGAAAGAATGGCCTTCCTGATTTCATCATCCTTAGGAATAGCTTTGAAAAAGGAGTTACTTTGATTATCCAAAATACTAGGAATACAGTCGAGAAGTTTTCTTTGATCCCCATGACTAAGATTCTGGTCTTTAGTAAGAAGGCCCACAAAGTACTCCATCATCTCCTTTCTGATTTCCTCTTCCTTAGTGATGATACCTCTAGGAGCTGATAAGGAATGAATCTTGTTTGAAGCTTTGTGTTTGAGGGCTGTAAGGTGAAAGAACCTAGTGTTCTTATCTCCATCTTTGAACCATAATGATCTAGATCTCTGTCTCCAGAAAGTTTCCTCTTTGGAAATTATGTTGTGGTAATCCACAAGGACCTGCTGTTCTTTGGATCTCAAATTCTCAGAAAGACCCTCAGATTGGATTTCCTCTTGAATTTCCTTTAACTCCATTTTAATTTTATCCTTGTTTTTGAAGATGTCCCCAAAAACATTCTTGTTCCAACTTTTGATATTTTTCTTGACATTGGCCAGTTTTTTAGCCATGATGAACATTGCAGTACCTTCCACTTCAATGTTCCACCATTCCTTAATCTT
>MU227709.1:774293-787003 GCA_018584345.1 Thuja plicata | reverse complement strand
TTTCACCAATATTCAACCTACCCTGAGGTGAAGTCAAAGGATTAGGAAGAGGAGCACTAGACAGATTTCTCATTTCTACTTTGATATCCTGAGTATTGACTTCCCCTTCTAACTCTTCTTCCCTACAACCCTCCTTGTTAAGGATCTTCCATTCTTCCATTCTAGGAATGTTTTCCTTATCTTCGGCTTTAGTTTGTTCTCCTCTTTTGTCCTGTTTTGAGTTCTAACTCTTTGATTCTTTGTTCTCTTATTGATTGCTTTTTACTTCTGGGATGAGTTTTGACTCCTTCTAAGGATCAATTTTTTGAGAAATCTGAGAGGAGTCCATCTCCTTTTCTTCATTTTCCCTTGTCCCCTGATCTTCATTGTTTGGAAGAAGAGGTATGACTACCTCATTTTTCTTTTTCCATTCCATCCTAGTTCCTTTTGGCTGATCTTGTTTCTTCTTTTTTTCCTTGTTTAGTTTCTGAGGGCAATTTTTTGCCCAATGACCCATTTTTTTGCATATAAAACACGCCAAAGGCATTGACTCGTATTCGACTTCCTAGGTCCAGGTTCCCAACTTAGATTTTAAAGTCAAAACTTGAGGAAGTTCCACATTCTATTGTATGTTCACACAGATCCTAGCATAAAACTGCCTTGATCTAGAGTCTATCATAGGATCTATGGACATGAGTTCACCAAAGACATTAGAAAATGCCATAAATATATCCTCATGCCAATATTCCAGGGGCAACCCTGGAAGGCGGATCCAAACTGGTGCGGCCTTGAAAAAACTATCATTATAGTCTAGGCTTGTCATCCATTTTTGAAGAGACAGAGAATGCTTCCCCATCATCCAAGGTCCCCCACATAGAACATTGGAGAGATCTTCACCATTCGAGAACTCGAATGAGAAGAAGCCTTTAGGCATAGCCGCTACGTCCACTTGACCTTTCAATTTCCATTTCTTTTCCACAAAAGACCTAACAATGTCTATATTTGGTCTTAGACCCAGAAATTTTCCCACCAGGGAAGATGCCATAAGGGAAACTATATGGTCCATTAGCTCATCTGAGATATCTATCCCAAAGGCTCCTTTGTTAGGATCATTTAGGGTACTAACTTTAGGGAAAAGGGATTTCCCTGCAGGTTTGATACCAAAAAGACCTTCCCATTTCCTAGAATTCAAAGGCTGACCATTTACTTTACCTGCCACTAAGTCAGACTCGTGCTTCAAGTCTATTTTCTTCTTTTACTCCAATCCCAGAGCTGATTTGACATTCTTTGTGGAGGCCAAACCTGGTCCACCCTCATTCTTTTCTGCTCCTAGCAGTCCTTGTTCCGTAAGCTCTGCTTCCCCCGACAAGATTCCCCCTACTGGCACAGGACCTTCCACAGATCCTCCATCTCCCAACTTTCCTCCATCTTCATGATTAAAAAAACTCATTCCTACTCTTTCCTCCTCTCCTCACCCCACTCTCTCTCTCTTTCTCCCCATTTGGTTTGAAAAAACTAACCTTTAAATGTTACAGATATGAAGAAAGTTGTTTATGGGGGTCTGCATTGAGTTTCTAGAAAATTTGCAACCGGATCTAAAGTAGAAACGTAGAGACAAACAAAACCTAGAAATATTTTTCCAATCTGACACTGTTCTGATTTTGACCCTCAATTCAATGTCACCATTGACCTAGAATTTATGATTTTGACCTAGGGAAGAATCAACCTCAAAAGTCTCCGACAGAAAATCTATTTTCGGATCCTGATAGTTTTCTAAAAAGGGTATTTGAATCTGTACTCCAAATCCCTGTTCCAAACCTGTACCTACAAGAAAAATGGATTTGTTTGTTGGGGGAGGGGTTTGCCTTGGTCAAACCCTGGTTTTGGAATTAACCTTAAAATATAATTGAAATTGCATAAATAAACAAAGAAAATAGAACTATTCACCTTGCTTATGTAGAAGCCCTTGTGGCAGATTTGAATCCATGGATCCACAAGTATGTGTGCACCAAATGGATGTAGAATGTAGAATGTAGGATGTCTCAAAACAATTTCTTTTAGATCTTCAACACAAATCTTGAATGGATCTTGGAATAGGAAGAGGCTTGGAGGAATGTGGATGAAGAAATCTTCAACAAGAGGGCTGCATAGAGCTTGAACCCTTCAATGGCTACCAATGGATCTTCTTGATGAATTGAATGCTTGAATGTCTTTGAATTCTTGAATGCTTGATAGTAGATTTTTTATTCAATAGATCATGCATATATTTTGGATGGATGGAATTACTTCTTGTGTCTTAGAGAAAATGAGAGGAGAAAGCTTCCTTGTATATGAATCTAGGGAACAATCTTCTAGAGAGGCCTACATAGGAGAATTAAATTCACATTAGACCTATACCCTTATAAGAGGACCTATATTAAATATAATTTAAGATTTTTTGCTTTGAAGACCGAAATAGCCAACCCGGAAGTGAGAATTAATTTTTTCCAAAGCACGACATCTGAAAACCCTAGAAATCTGAAATCTGGACCTTAGGTCAGAAAAAGGTCGATTCTGACCTAGGTCAAGGTCGAGGTTGACCTTGACCCAGAAAGGTCAACTTTGACCCTGAGGTCAAAAATCCTAGTTTGTAGTTTAGGGTGTCAGAAACAGGCTAGAAAAAGTGGGAAATGGGGTAGAAAAGGGGAAAATGCCAGATCTAAGTCAGAGACTCATTCAAGGCGCTTGACATGACTCCAAACCACTTACTCAGAAGGCTAAACCAGTCTACAATGGAAGTGCTTCCATTTTCTGAGTATACACTACTTAATCCTGAATTGTCTATGGAAGATGTGAAGATCACAATTCAGGCTATTAGACCTGAATTCAGAACAAGAAGTACAGTTTGAAAAATACTCATTGGTGAATCACATGAAGTTCATGATGATACTCTTGTTAATTACAAGATAAAGACATTACATGCAGAACAAGATAAGAGGATCACTACTTTACTAGATTTGCAAACTTATTTGATCCCTAGAGTTGATGTAATGCAACAAAATGTTAAAGATTCAGAGGTAACACTTGGGCTACCATACACGAGTACACTTGAATCTATAGAGGAGTTAGCTTCCATATTACATGGATAGATTCAATCCATATAGCACTTGCATAAGTCATGGGAGATTTCTTTGGAGACAAACAAAGCCAATTTTAAAGATTTTTTTGATAGGTTGTGATCAGTAAGTTGATTTCATTTTTGAAGTGCATTTATGTACCTTTTTCATTATTGTCAAAGGGCGAGTGATTGGTTCAGTGAAAATGAAGTTAAGGTGGAGTGATCGGTGTAGTGAAAATAAATTTAAGGAGGAGTAGTGTATAGTAGTGAAAATCTTGATGATTATAGATGAGTTTGAGTTCTATGCATCTATGTGTCTATACATAATGTATATATTTTTAAGGAGATAGTTATTTTCACTATGTCTTGCCATCAATGCTAAAGGGGGAGATTGCTGGCATTATGATGGGCTTTGGAGTTTAGATATAATGTTTGATTCTTATGAGTTTTTCATTGATGGAAACCCTATCAGATTTGATGAATAGGTTACAGATACTGATCGATTGGTTGGATAGGTAAAGAAAAATAAGCTGAGTGTTTTGATAAGTTAACAGGAAGATATTAACAAAAAGTATTTTGACTGGTGATCAATATATCGAGCACATTGGGTGGTGAAATCGTTACTAGAGAATTATTTTGGTCAGTCGAGTTTAGTTTACCAACCAGGATAGTTAACTTAATGTTTTGAGTGAGTTGGTATTTTGGTGTTGTGTTTAGTTTGAACCGGTTGAGTTGTTGATTGGTTCTTTGTGATCAAATGATCAAGGTAGTTGATTATTTTTTGGTGTTTGGTAATAAAATTTTCTAGTACATTTTAGGCCGACATGTTAGGTATGATTGGCGCTGATTTTCATTCAAGTTAGGTCAATAGTTTGGGTCAACTTATGGAATTTTTTTCAAGTCTTAAACAACTTAAGAACATTAGTATAAAGGAAAGCTAAATCATGCAATTTAGGGTTGAAGATCATGTTATTGGTGGTTGCAATCAGAGATAGAGGTAGAACATTACGCCAAGGTTTAGAGATTAGAATGGATCTGATAGGAAAGCAGTGCCATTCCTAGATCAGTCATTTGATTTCATTGCTCAAGGCTAACTCTAATAGGTTAGTAGTTTAAATCCCTTAATAGAGTGTACTTTAACATGTCTCTTTGTATAAATCCTTTAACAAGGTTACTTCTGAGAAGGAGTTGAAAATCCTCTAGTGAGATAGATCATTACAAGTCTAATTGTACTTCTGACAAGGTATTGGTCACTCTTAACTGGGTGAGCCCCTAACAGGGTATTGTAAGCTCCTAACAGGGCAAGTATTTTTACTGTAGTGAAGAGATTTATGGGTTTCATCCCCACCATGGTTTTATCCCTCTTACAAGGGTTTCAACGATAAAAATAGTGGTGTTATGTGCTATGCTTTGTGGATGCTTGAATTTTTTTACTTCTATTGCATAGTTACACTTGCATGTTTGGTTGTATGGAAATTATTTAAAAGCATAATCAGATCCTTGGTTGAATTGGTTCATTACATGTTTACACTGATTCACCCCCCCTCTTAATGCCTCTACATACCAACACAAGCATTTTCTAAACAAATAAATTAGTAATTTCATTACAAAAATGGACTTCTTATTAGCCTCTTATCCTCTTTCTCTGCAACCATACTACCTTCTTCTATGTGCAACTCCCACACTCTTCTCTTATGTGTGCCACTCGTGGAGATGATTCCCATGCAACCTCAAAGAAGAATCCATCTCTTCTATCCATAACCAAACCTAGGGTCGATGCCTACATTTTTCACTTCATATACATATTTTTACACGTTTTATTTTCTCCCCTTGTTCCTGTAATCACTGCCTCTCTTTATTTCCCAGCGTTGTCTCTTTTATGCATAGATTTTTTTTTTCATTTCCCCTAACTCCCTTATATGTTTCTTGGAAAACATTTTTTCCATCCCTTCCTCTTCTTTGCTGCCCTCTCTGGGATTTTCTAAAAAAACCCTCATTCCAAAGAAGACACATCGAATAAACAAATAATGAGGTATTTTTCTTGTGAGAATCATTTTGCGCATAGTTTAAAACCATTGCATTCTATGACACAACATCATGAGGCATTATATTAATAGTTCACATGATTAGTATGCGCTTCCATATTTTGCTCACATGTCTTGGTGTGGCTCTAACAAATGGAGAAAGTGAACATGCATTTAAGAGGTTAAGTCATTGGAAGTGAGATGCCAATTGAATAAATAAAAACCAAAAATTCAAAGAAAATTAATTGAAATTATTTATAGGTGGTGTTGATAACCAATTTTCTTGTGTTCTCATGTACCAGAAGTGACAAAAGCAGGCATCAACCCTAGATTAGGTTGTGAATAGAAGAGAGAGAGTCTAATTTGAGGTTGCATATGAATTGTATAATGGAGAAATGCAAATATGAGAAGAGTGTGGGAGTTGCATAGATAAATAGGTAGTGTGGCTACAAATAAAGAGGAAAGGAGGCTAATAAGAGGACCTTTTTGTAATGAAATTGGTAATTTGTTTGTTTAGACAATGCTTGTACTTATTTTCTTGGGAGTTTAATGTAAAAGAAAAGATTCTCTTCAATATATTTTTTGTGTTTTGATATTGGTGTTTTCCTTTTGTATTAATTGGTTGCAAATCCAAAGCTTCTAAGTGGATAAGCAGAGCACCAAAAGTGAGGCAGTCTATGCCAGAACCTATGGGTGGATAGAAATTGAAGTGGTTGGTTGTGAAGAAGTTGATTTGGGATGTTGTAAGCGAGTGAGAAGTCTTAAGAAACGAGAGCTTAAAACCATTGATTGATAGAGTATAGAAGATGTTTCCTCTAAGAGGAATGCCAAGAATAGAAGTGGTATTGGAGCTATTTCAATAATTGATAAGAAATTATATCCAAAATGATATACAAGAAGAGGTGAGGTTGGCTACCAAAAATTCAAGAAATCTCGTGTGTGAAGAAGAAAGTGAAGTGGAGGAGTACAAAAGAGAAGAAGAAAAACCTATGGATGTTGGAGAAGAAATATTTTTAGGGCTCTTTCAAGAATCATAAAGAGAAACAGATTGGATTTGTCAAGCTTTTTTGGAACATTAAATCTAGATGATTTTATTAATTGGATAGGGGAGTTAGAAGAATATTTTGAAGTGGAGGAAATAAGAGACCCACAAAGGGTAAATTTAGCCCAAACAAAGTTGAAAGAGCATGTTGCATTATGGTGGAAAGAGTTGCAAAGGGACTAGATAGCAAGTGAATACCCCCAAATTACAAGGTGAAACCAAATAGTGATTTAATTGAAGAGAAAATTCACTCGTTGAGACTATGAAATGGAATTACACAAGAAGTTGCAAAATATGAAGAAAAAATATACGAGTGTGAGGGAATACACAGAAGAGTTATACAAGATTTTCATTTGATTAGGAGGGCGTGAAATTAAAAAATAAAAAGTAGCCATATATGTGAATGGATTGTGATTCAATATCGAAGATGAAATGAGTATGTTTCATATTAACACTATAGAAGAAGCATATTAGTATGTGTTGAAGTCTAAGGAGAAGATAGAGAGGAGACAATTAATAACTTCAAAAGTCATGAAAGGTTTGCAAATAAGAAGGGACAAGCGAGAAATAGAAAGGAAAATATATTGAAGAAGAATTCAAGCCCAAATGAATGAAGGAAGTGGACCAAAACACAAAAGAGAAAGAGATATTGACAAGAGAACATGGTAGCAGTAGTAGAGGGTCCCTTGTTAAATGTTACGCGTGTAGAGAAGACAATCATTGTGCTTATGAATACACTTAGATAAAAGAAGGAAACAAGAAGAGTGTAGTGAGAAATAATTTGGCACAAGAGGATGAGGAGGAGAGTGATGCAACCCCAAGAGATGAAAATCCCAAAGTTGGTGAAATTTTCATGATAAGAAAAGTGTTGGTGAATCCAAAGGTTATAGATGTGGAGACAAAATCTATTTTGAATCATGTGCAAGGTTGGAGGTAAGTGTTGCAAAGTTATAGTAGATAGGGGAAGTACAAATAATTTAGTTTCAAAAGAGATGGTAGAGAAACCAGGTTTGGAAATGTGTAAGCACCCTATTTCGTACCATGTTTCTTGGTTACATAAGGGACATGCGATGACCGTGAGTGAGAAATATTTAAATAATTTACATATTGGCTATTATAAAGATGACATGTTGTGTGATATAATGCATATGAGTGCTTGTCATGTGATATTGGGAAGGCCATGACAATTTGACGGGAAGGGCATTAATGATGGTTGTAAAAATGTGTGCACTATTAAAAAAGGTGGCCAAAAGTATGTGTTGAATCCACTAATGAAGAAGGAGAAGAAAACAAAAGAATCAAGCTCCTTGGTATATTGTAGTACCTAAAAGAAGTGAATAGAGGAAGAAAATAAGGCTAAGTATAGTAATTTGCAAATATTTAAAGGGTGGATTTAAAGAGGAAATGGTGGATTGCATTCCAATTCATTGTAGTGACATGGTACGGGAAAAGAGAATAGTAGTTCAAAAGATTGTTGTGATCAAGAAGGTGGTTAATGTTATGAAGTTGAGGATGAAAAAAAGAGCAGGAGATGAGAGGTCCCCATGGACAAGGAACAAATATGGATCATAAATAAACATAGGATTACCATCCCATACATATCCCAATGTTCTTGAGTTTTCTAACTCGTGGAACATTTCACTTACTCGGCATGTCTGGTGCAAGAGAACATGGGTAAAATAGTGGTCATCACCACCCAAAAATAATTTCAATTAATATGATTTGAATTTTTAGTTTTGATTCATTTAGTTGGTATATCACTTTCAATTCCTTAACCTCTTAAATTGTATTCACTTTCTCCATTTGTTAGAGCTATAGAAAGACATGTGAAAAATATGGAAGCACAAACATATCACGCAAACTGTTGATAAAATGTATCAAGATGTTGTTGATAAGGCAGATTTATGCCATCTTTTTAATCCCTAGGATAGTTTTTGTCATGTCATGTTTCCTAGTTTCATTATACTTTGCTCCAAACTAATCTGTTATCTTCATGATATTAAGTGACGTGCAACCACGAAGGCATATGATATGATTTTAAGACTTTGACATGCATACCTATCCATAAATGCTATATTAAATATGATAATTATGTGGTTATGTTTTTATAAGTAAATAGTTGTTTGAATGAAAGTGTATGCATGCATGTTTGGTTGATTTTATCTTGGATGTTTGTATTCTAACACCTTGGTGCAGATCATGATAAGTAAAGAAGGACAACCAGGTAAATGCGTCCATGAGTTGGACAATCAGATCTGGTCCTGCAGCGAGCTGATTGGCGAAGGAGTTAATACAAATCATGTTAGAGTTGTGAGAAGCTGAAGCTGGCAGCAGCTGAACAAGGATCGGGTTAAGAAGTTATTCTGATCTTTAGAAGATCTAGGAAATAGTGAGGGGCTAGATATGTTCTTCTTACCTATTGCGACAGTTCCTTTCCTACTATGCTGGATATCTCTTTCATAATTTCTAGATGCATAATAAAGTCTCTGCTTGTTTTATGGTGGGAGCAGTTAGCTGTTAGATGTTTTTCCTTTAAATAAATCCCCAGTCCTCAATGAGGAGGGTGTTATTATTTTTTTAGAAGATATAGTTCCCATTCTATTATTTTACAGCTTTCATGAATACAATTGTACTTTGTTCTTGAATCAATGATAGTGAAGTGTTGAAAGTTAATATTGTGTAATTTAGTTTTGGATACTCATCCAAGGGGGGCCACTTGGTGAGGAATCCACATTAGATAGCTTCATTTCCTGTATTTTTCCTTCTTGTATCTTGATGTTTCAATTCTAGTGTTTAAATTGTTCCTGCAGCCAAATCCATAGGTTAGTTGTTGCTTCGTGCAGCCAAAGTGGAAAAGCAGTTGAAACATTGTGGTTTTAAGTTTCAAGATTTTCATTTGTCAATCTTTAATACTTCTACATTCATTTCTCAAACATTTTGTTTCCTGTAGCCATAGACTAGTTTTCCTTTCAAGCAATTTGTTTCCCGCAGCAATAGTGTGGTCTGAGTCAATTCTCAATGCATATATCTTGTTGGCCCATTTCAAGTAGTATTTCCCTAGGTTGATAATTAAATGGGTTTTTTATGAAAGGAAGATAGCTTCTTGGAAGGATTTCCAATCCCTGATTCCTAGTTATAAGCCTAGTTTTTGATCCCTTTCTAAAATCGATCATTTTTTGCGTTGTATCCAGTGACGGTGTCGAGCCGAGTGTTAACTCGGCCATTTGTAGAATTTGCTTTAGTTTATGCTTTCATTCTCCTATTTTGAGTAAAGTAGAATTCAACCATGAAAATTTCCCAATCAAATACCGCAAAAATTCATTCCAGTTGCATGCATAGAAGAAGAAGAAGAGATGCTCTAGGAAGGTACTTGCCAAATCACCCGACAACCAAGTAGGAGAAATATTTGTGCTAGAAGAAGAAGAAGAGGGTTAGTTTGTTGAAATTATTGTAAACCTTCCTATTTCATCATCATCATCGTCATCCTCAGAAGGTGAACCTCTATTCTTTTATCTCCTTGAAGAACCACCTGAGTTTAATCATTTTTCTAAAGCCTTGGCCAATCTAAGAATTCAATACCCTAAGCATCAAGAAGATGAAAATCCATTGCCTTTAGTCATTTACCAGTCTTAGAGTCAACCTCAAGGTCCACCTAGGATGGAAAATACTCCTACTTTTCCATTTCCAATCACTGATCAGTGTGACAACAATAATCTCAAGGACATTCCATCTTCGACCCTTCCCAAATTTTATGGAATCGTGATAGAGGACCTAGATACCTTTCTCTTCGATTTTGATATCCTCTATCATGGTTATGACTACACCATGGATCCCCATAGGCTCAAATTGTTTCCTACAAATGTGAAGGAGTCTGCTTTGAGATGGTTTATGGGCTTAGGCCAAGATGTTGTCCATGATTGGGATCAAATGAAGAGTGCTTTCTTGACCAAGTATAAGGAGTAATACAAAGGAAATTATATGAGGGGGGATGACATTTTTCAGATGACACAAAAAGAGGATGAAATCCTAGAAGATTATGTGTCAATATATTTGTTCAGTCTATAGAAAAGCACACAACATCAGATCAACCAGGAGTCCCAAAAGTTACTCTTCCTAAGGGGTATTAATGAGGGGTGCACAGAAGCATTGAACCTGATGGTAGGAGGGGATATCACCCAATCTACATGGGAGTATATCAAGAAAATCTTCCTCAATGACTCTAGAGCTTCTACTAAGAAAGGTCGAGGATATAGTTCCACTGTAGGAAAAACAACCTTCATCATAACAACCTTGAAGTCAAAATAATAGCTATAAGCAGTAAAGTCACATACAAAGAAAAAAAAAAATTTAAAATTCAATGGACCATTTAGGAGCTTAAGGTGCAAAAAGTTAGCCATAACAACTAAACTTCTTAAGAAAAAGCTATCCAAACGTAAAATCGGCATGCAGATGACATTGCAACTACCATGTACCATACCACTACATAACATGGAAAACAAAGGATTTGGTTGAAGAAAGATAAACAGATGTTTATACCATTTCATACATTATAAATTTTAAAATTCTGTCACCCATTACAAGTTAAAATCTCCATCCCACCAAATACCATTTTGAATCTCTATTTCACTCAACATAATTTTAAATCCCTATTCTGATTGAGTTTTATGATGATAGTGGGGGAAAAAAATCTTGTGAGGGAGATATTGTGATGGTATGGAGGTAGGGGGAGGGAGCAGTCATGCCTCTATTATGAAGAGAAAATTTAGGTAAATATTTTTTATGGCCTATATTCCTATCACAGTTTTCAGCTTTTTTTTGGCAGATTTGTTCTGATTTGAATATATGCTATTTTCCTTCAGTTTTGAATACATATGCTAGTTGCTAACATCCTCTATACTCTCATCCTTTTTATCAAGCACAATGTTTAGACTTTGAATCTATAGAGATTTGCAAAGAGGCATCACAACCTGGTTAAGTCCATTTTGTCTTCAGTAGTATAACTTTCTTGTAAATGTTCCTTTCAATTTGGGTTTTGTTTTCCAATGTATTATTGCAAAGTGCTTAAATTTTACTATTCTAAGTTTATTTATACAAATTTTGTTAAGCATGCAAGGAGAATCAATTAATGCAATTTTTTTAATGCAATTATGATTTGATTGGATTCCATAAAAATAGAACCTTCTCTTCCTATTTTTGATAGTGTGATGCATTTGCATTGTATAAGCTCAAGTAACACAAATATTTTGTCTATAAATAAAGCATTTCAAGGTTTTTAGTGCTAATTATTCTAAATTTTCTACAATCTTAATATATTGTCACTACAACATTTGGGGTCAAATTTTGACGCCAATTTGTGATGACGGTACCATTTGTGTGTGATTTTTGTGTTTTTTTTTCAAGTGCCCCTAATGCTGTCATAATAGCGATGATACCATCGTAATTATGACACCCTCTTGATTATAAAAAAAGAAAAAAAAGAAAGGCTCATTTGTGATCGAGTTGTGGCATGCCAGCAGAAGAGGGCCCTAATGATGAGCTTGGTTTTTCCCAGTAACACAACCACTCAGCTTCTTGCCAAGGATATGTCACCCATGATTTAGTTCATTGCAAGAAGAGTAAAAATCTCTAACACCCATTTGATTTTGCAAATCCGCAGTTATAGGAAACCATTTGATTTTCTTCTATTGTTTTGTATCAGGAATTGTGATCAAGCTGTGGCATGCGAGCGGAAGAGGGCCCTAATAATGAGCTTGGTTTTTCCTGGTAACACAACCACTCAGTTGCTTGTTGAGGATATGTTGCCCATGATTTAGTTCATCGCAAGGTGAGTAAAAATATCCAACACCCATTTGATTTTGCAAATCCACATTTATAAGAAACCATGTGATTTTCTTCTATTGTTATGTATTAGGCATCTCTGTATGTATATTATTAATATTAGACCCGTTGTGTCTACATATATACATACATTTGGCTTCATAAAAGTGACTACATATATGCACAAGATATAGGCATGAGTGACAATTATCCTATCCCTCGGAGGATCATAAATTGGCTTGCCCTTGTGGATGCCATGAATCCCTCGAATATCCCTCTGAGCATGTATAAATCTCTTTGCTTCACGTTGGCCATGGGATCCTTTATCCTCATCAACAAATAATGTATCTCTAGGAGCCCCTCGAAGCCCTATATATAAATTCCCTTGTTTGGATAAACCCTGGTGATTTGCAGCTGGATTCAAGGAAAATCCATTACCAGGGATGTTATTGGGAAAATTTCAGACAATTACAATGTTTTAACAACTCTTAAATACATTTGAGGCGGGACAGTGCACAAGTATTCTATCGTTTTAAATAAAAAAGGTTGCAAGGGCCACTGAATGAATTTTATTTAAATAGAAAGGATAGAATACAAAGAATATTATGCAAGCGGATAGTAGCAATTTCTCTACTTATTGCCTTCACGCCAACATATTTCCCTCATAAATTTCTCTTAAAGATAAATAGTTTAAACTCTTTCCCAGCTGGTTTGAATTGGGTGTTTTGACAACGTTAATATGTGATGCATA
>MU227709.1:734976-756531 GCA_018584345.1 Thuja plicata | reverse complement strand
CATTTTCTAACCTTCTTATGTTTATAACTTATATGTTAGTGATCTAAATAGAACTGCTAGTTTCAGTGGGGACAGTGGCAGTGAAGGTTCAAGTGAAGGTAGTGAGGAAGGCAATTCACTAAATGTACGAAAATTTGTTCTGTATTTCTTGTACAAAAATGTATGGATGTTGATCTCATTATTTTCTCTCTTTTTTGGGTTACTTTTGCAAATACCCTTGTACTGTTATGTATTATTTTACAAAGATGTTGTATTCTTTTCTGGATATGTCTCAGGGGTTGGAAACTGGGAGGAAAATAAGCTTTGAATCACTAACCACGAATGGTATGCTTATTTCAAAATTTTATTTAATTATTTCATTTTAGGCACTTGATATATTTTCACGAATCCTACTTGTACTTATCAGACAGTCACAATCTTCTAGTTTTTGGATGAACTAATTTGGTAATACCAATTGTTTTACATTTATTTGGCCAACCGCTAATGAAATTATCCCAATAAAGCACATGAAATCATGGTTCTAAGATAAGTAAAACCACAATTACTAAAAATAGCGACACTAGGACCACTAAACTCTTAAAAACTCTAAAGCGACACTAAAAAAATACATGCGACATCGAACCGTCAAAACTGTTGACGGCTCAACGTCGCATGTATAGCAAATTTGTCGCACGTATGTCATAATTG
Organism: Thuja plicata; assembly: GCA_018584345.1. Classification (NCBI taxonomy): domain Eukaryota; kingdom Viridiplantae; phylum Streptophyta; class Pinopsida; order Cupressales; family Cupressaceae; genus Thuja; species Thuja plicata. Next base: position 755,844 of record MU227709.1, on the reverse strand, counting down.
TGACATGAAAACTGCGATGCCTAGGTGTTGTAATAGCGACAAATAAAATCTAATGACAGCATGATAAACATTATAGTCAGCTTGTATTACGATACCTAGACGTTGATTTTTTCAGACGTGCGACAAATTTTCTATACATGCGACGTCGAGCCATCAAAAATTGCTGACGGCTCGATGTCGCATGTAAAGCAAATTCTTCACACGTCTAAAAAAAGTGACAGCTAAGATGCGACACCTACGTGTCATAATAGTGACAGATAAAATGCGACGCTGACATGTCATAATAGTGACAACTAAAATATCTAACAAAAGCATGGTAACCATCATAGCCGGCTCGTATTGTGACGATTAGTACCATCACAATAATGACAGATGGTTCAGCCATCATTTTTTTTGACACCAAAACTGCAACACTAGTCTCTGTCACTTGGCCGACGGGACGGTGTCAGAAAAGTGACACATAGCCGTCGAAAAATGGTCCCAAATGTTGTAGTGTGTATAAACAAGAGAAGAGTGGTATTGCTCATTCAATGTATAATTTTGAAATTAAATATTTTATACAAATGATGCTTCCCAATATATAGTATTAAATTTATTAAAATTTTGGTCATGGCGGTTAGATCTATTGTTGCTTATGTTGTTTATCATTATTACTATTGTTGATTTTAAGATCAGTGCAAATGTAATAGCACTGTCTAGATTGTATATAGTATGTGTTTTTCAAATGCAACAATCTCTCTTTCATTTATATTGAGAAAGAGGCTAGGAGAGACATGTCCCTTCATGGAACATGTCTATTCATTATAATATTATAATGTTTCATTATTCAATCATATATTAGAATAATATATGTTTACATAATTAATAATAATATATATATATATATAACATAACATATATATCATATATATATACAAATACAATATATTATTATTAATCAATATCTAAGTATTATATGTATTCTAAATGATCATACGACTGAAGCTACAAACATTAACACTCCCGCTTAGCTAGGGAGGATGATCAAACAAAATGTGTAGTGGTCTCCCTTGTCAATACTTATGACCCTCACCATAGCTACACAAAACATCAACACTCCCTCTTAAATAGAGAAGATAAAATCCATCAAGGTAATAAATCCATTAATTTTGAAAGAGAGGAGCTATCACCTCATTGTGATATCATGAGATATGGTATATGTAGGAATATTAAGTTTCATGATATTTTCCATTGCTCATAAATATCCATGGTATGTGTAATGACATTATATCTCATGATGCCTGCCATATGGATACTAAGTTTACGTAGAGATATTGCACTACATGACATTTCTCATACAGTCCAATTAATACGTAATACTAAGTTAGAAGGATCCTAATATGATCCATATGGATACAAAGAAATTACATATCACATAATTTGTGATATGAAGTATCACCTAACACGTGATACCAAGTTTTACATATAACCTAACATGTGATATGAGGAATCACCTAGCACGTGATACCAAGCTTTACATATCACCTAACACATGATACCAGTTTTGCATATAACCTTAGATCGTGATACCTAATCTTCATATCACCTTAGATTGTGATATGAGGAATCACCTCATATCGTGATACCTAATTTTCATATCACCTTAGATCATGATATGAGGAATCACCTCAGACCGTGATACCTAATTTTTATATCACCTTATATCATGATACAAGGATATATAATTAACAAGAGAATATTTCATTCCCTTTTATATATAACCCTATTATGGTATGTGCACCGACATTGCAAGATGTCTTTCATAACGATTCTGCATTACAAGATCATCACCTTATAATGTTAAATACAAGTGTTCATTTACTAAGAAGTCATCACCTTTTAGAAATGTAAACAGGATGGGTGGGCCCATAAGTCATGGAGTCACACACATGACATCCACCTTGACTTATCTTAGAGGGTGAATCCACCATGGCTCATCCCAGAGGGTAGAAACAAGGGCTTTCACCTTAGAGTTTTCTCTCAAGGAGAAGAATGCAATAACATACAAAATAATAGATCACAGACGTTGAAACTCCTTTTCATCTAAGGCTTCATTCTCCAACATACCAAGTTTATCTTGAAAGTATACAACCTTCTCTCTAGCAAGAGACTTGGTGAGAATATCAGCCATCTATTTTGTAGTGATAATGTACCTTGAATAGAATACTTATGCACTATATCTCTTATATAGTTTGCATCACTCTTGGTGAGCCCCGAGTTATGTAGGAGTTAGTATAAAGGCATTTCAGTCAGCACACATGGGACTCAATCTCATGATCATAGTCCTTGGACTACCAAAACCATCTTTATTGTTGAATCCCTCTAAACCAATATGACCAAATTCCTTGTATATCAAAATGAATCAGATCCTCTAGATGCTCCCTTTAAATTTAAAGGTATTGCAACAACCTCCTGACCTCCTTATCCAAGGTTGCTTTTAGATGAACAATCAGACTCCCTCTGAATCTAATATCAACCTTATGCCAAAAACTTGTGTCTTTGTTCTTTAGTCTGCATCAAGCTCTTTTCTTGAATTCCATTTGATACAACAACTATCCATCTATCTAGGAATATCATGACCTAGATATATGCATAAAAGCCTTCTAGCCCACATACATGGAACTGCATCTTTTGAATTTCAATCCTTTGGCTTTTTATAGTTTCCTGGTCACTAGGGAAACCATCTTGATATGGCCTACCCTTCTAAATAAGATCCTTGAAAATAACTTTTGGGAGATCCTCTAGTAGCTCCCTCTGTTACAGAAACATGCATGGCCCTAATCATTAAAATATCTTTCTCTAAGAGACTCTAATCATTTGGTACATGATTGAAATTTTGATCATAACTTTATTCGTAGGAGTAGTTTCTTATACACAAATGTAATTTTCTAATTTCATAGTAACATGAGTGAATGTAATAAATTGTGGATTTATCCCTAGGCTTGACTACACCAGATATTGGAATCAGGTTGCAGACATTGATGTACATTACATGCAATCAAACATCAGTCAAGTCCTTGAAAACATGAGCATTAACCTAAGTCACATGAATTTCAATCTCGACCCACATCCCTGACTGGAGATCGTGGGGAAGCGTACACCACATTGACACCTGCAACACAAGCTTTCCTAAGAAGACATCACTTGAGCGAGTCCATGGAATGTCCCTACCAATACCAAGTTGTGCAGGAGCACCTAGGTAAGGCTACATGGTAACCTAGGGTTGCTAGTAAAATTTTGGCTTGTAGTGGTCTTAGCCAAGACACTAGTGAAATAAGAGGGCTATATATTCATAGAGTATGTTTTGATGGTTAGGAGGCCTAACTAGGTCATTTGATAGTCCTAAAGTTATAGTTTGTCCAATTTTGGAAAAGTTGCCCAATTGTTGCAAATGTTGTCAAAATAATGCATTTGTAGATTAGAGGGATAAATTGGACAATAATAGGGTAGGATACCTATTTCATGGCTTATTAATCCTAAATATGCATTTTTTTAAGTTTTAGAGTGAGTTGACCAAGTTGGAGTGCAAGAATACAAAAGTTGTAAAAGTTGTTGACCACTTTGCATAATTGTCAATGTTGTCATTGACAACATTTCTTGCTCAAGTGCATTACCGATCATGTAGTTATGTAACTGTCTGAAATAGTTGGTGGATGGAAAGATGAGCTACTTAAGTCCTCCCTCGACCCTTGTGAAGGGTTGGTTGAAGTATTGGAAAAGTTCATTAATAGACTGGTACAGTTTGTGAGTAAATTCTCTTGACGGTTTGAAGCTTTTCATGGTTTTCAAGTGTTTAATGGATTTAATGTGGTGGTGTAACCAATGGAGGATGTATTTGTTGAAGTTTCATTACTCATTTTGTAATTAGATAGTTGTTTAGTTCTTTTCTTGTGAATTTTGTAAATTATTTTGTGTTTAATGTTGTTGCTGGTCTGATATAGACATATTTTAATAATGGAGTCATAACTCCTTTTCCCACCATGGCTTTTGTCTGGTTCCTTGGGATTTGTAAGATGACTCCTTGTACATTATTCATGCAAGAGATTGGGCCTTGGAAAGTAGGATGGTTATTTTTTCAATGATGCCCTAGGCGAGCCAAAGGAGCATGGCTAGAGATCATAGTGAGTTGCAAAGCATTAAGAGAGATTGAATGCATTGGTTGCTTCAATTAGAGAATGTGGGGAGGAGGATATGTATGTGAAGAAGTTCCATGTACAAGGATAATTTCTGGTGAGTATTTCTTCATGGTGAAGGAGAAAACCCTTATGGTTGTTCTATGTAGTTTGGGAAACCCTTGATTTTAGGCTTGATTATAGCAACCTACTATATGGACAGTTTGGGGAAGTAAAACCTAATAAATCTTAAAAATTTTCCAAAAGGGTGTCAGGATCTGAAAATAGTTTTCCACCTTGTTGAGAAAGTTTTGAAGTTATGTGCAAAAAGGTGTCTAATTAGGCCTAATTCCTTGTAGCCCTATTTTAACTAGTTTGAAGAAAATTCTTGGAATCGATTAGGGTTTCATTGCAATCTATGTTTTTAGACATTATATTGGATTCAATTGCCTTGTTATAAACCTTCCTCTCCATTGGTGGTTTGTCATGATCATATTGGATCACTTAGTGTGGAAGATGCAAGCACACATCCATGGGGTATGTTGACAATTGAGTTGATTTCATCATTGGTGTCGACAAGTTGAATAGGTGAAGGATTAAGAATAGAATCCTTGTGAAATTGGGGTTTGTGAGGGACCCTAATAGGCTAGAGAAGTAACCTATAGAAGACCCTAGGAGAAGATAGGGTTGTGAGCAAGACTTGTCATTACATCAGATTGGTATCAGAGCAAGTTAAAGATTTGGGAGGTGGTGTATGTCTCTATATACTGGTGAATCAGTAGGGGAGATCAGTATGGTGACTAATGCAGAGTTAGCTAAAGAGATGGGTGAGCAAAAGGAAAAAAAAAGACTCCTTGAAGAAGCCCTAGATGAAATGAGAGTAAAACTACAAGAAGTTGTTGATGGAGCTAGAGATAAAGGCAAAGAAGGTGAAAGTAGTGACAAAGGTAAAAAGCATATTAATGAAGAAGATATCATCCCTAAACCAGACCCTCCATTGAATGAAGAACCATTATTGAAAGCCATCAAGACACTAGGTGGAAAGGCATTGAAAGGTGTACCACTATTTAGTGGAAAAATGGATATTGATGCAGTGGATTGAGGGGATGGAAAATCATTTTGAGTGTGAAGGTGTTACAAAGGCACAAAAACTCAAGCTTGCAAATTCAAGGCTAAGAGGATCAACATTGACATGGTGGATGTACCTGCAAGATGAAAGAGTTAGAATGGGTAAACAACCTATAGCTAACTGGAAAGCCATGGTGACTAAAGTGAAAGAAAATTATCTGCCAGAACACTATGAAATACAACTTCATAGAACGAGACAACGTATAAAGAAAAAAGACTTGGATGTGGCCTCTTATATAGAGGAGTTTCATAAACTATGCCTTAGATCAAAGATTCAAGAAGAGGAACCTATTAAGGTAGCAAGATACTTGGGTGGTCTAAAATGGAACATCTAAGAAGAGATAAGTTTGTGGACTCCAACCACTGTTCAGAAGTGCCACCAATAAGCTCTTAAGGTGGAAGAAAGGAAAAAGAATAAAGGAGACCCTAATCTCAGAGGTGGAGGCAGAGGAAAAGATCAAGGGGTCATTGAGGTGGTTATCAAGGCAGAGGTAATGAACAAAGAAACCAGGGAGAGTACAAGTTGACAGAGCATGGTAGTGAACCTACTTCAAGAGGGGGTTATACCAGAGGTAGAGGAACTCAAGGAGGCTCTAGTAGAGGAAGATATTCATGTAGAATAAACTCATACTTTGCAAGTATGAAATGCTATAACTGTGGCCAATTGGGTCACCCGACCTATAGATATCATGATAAGCCTACTTCATCAAACAATGGAAAAAGGATTGCATATACTCATGAAGACACAAAAAGTGTCAAGACACCAGAGGTTGATCACATTGAGTCAGATATGGGTGAAAATCTCATTTTCAGAAGAGTTTTGATTAGGCAACCAATCAAGGATGAACCCAAGCATAGGAGAGCATTGTTTAGAGTGAGATGTAAAATCCTTGGTAAAGTTTGCAAAGTGATTGTGGATTCAGGCTCCACAGACAATATCATATCAGAGGAAGCAGTGAACAAACTCAAATTGGCAAAGCTACCTCATGTCAACCCATACAAAGTGACATAGTTGAACAAAGGGAAGAGTGTGTTGGTGAATGAGCAGACTTGGGTGGAGTTTTCTATTGCAGGGTATAAAGATAAGTCGCTTTGTGATGTGTTGCCTATGGATGCATGTCATCTGTTATTGGGAAAGCCTTGGAAATATGACAGGGGTGTAGTTTATGATGGAAAGGAGAATTCCATATCTTTCAAGAAAGATAGCAGAACTTTCAAAATCTAGTCCTTATTGGAGGAAGATGAGCCAAAACCCAAGACCCAAGACCCCTAGTATCCTATTGGGTAATAGAAAGGAGTTCATAAAAACCCTTAAAGATGAAGGAAGTAAAGGGTATACCATCTTTCTCAAGCCTAGGGAGGAAGAGAAGCCTAAACAAGAGCCTTTTCCATCATAAATCAGAGAGTTGCTTGGAAAGTAGAAAGATATAGTCAGTGATGGTACCCCTGTAACCTTACCTCCTGGAAGAGTGATAAGTCATCAAATTGACTTTGTACATGGTGCATCCTTTCCAAATAAGGAAGCTTATTAGCTTACTTCAAGTCAGAACCTAGAAGTGGCTAGACAAGTACGGGAGCTATTAGACCAAGGACTAATCAGGAAGAGCATCAATCCATGTGCCCTACCTGTGGTCTTAGCATCCAAGAAAGATGGTAAGTGGAGACTTTGTATTGAATCTAGGGCTATTAATAGGATCACAATTAGATATAGATTTCCAATTCCTAGAATAGAGGATTTGATGGACTGTCTTGGAGGGGCAAAGTTTTTCACTAAATTGGACCTAAAAAGTGGATACCACTAGATTCAAATCAAAGATAGGGATGAATGGAAGACAACTTTTAAGACTACTGATGGGTTGTATGAGTGGAGGGTTATGCCATTTGGCCTCTCAAATTCCCCTAGCACTTTCATGAGGCTCATGAATGAAGTGCTTAAGGATTTCACAGGGATATTTGTGGTAGTGTATCTAGATGATATACTCATCTTTAGTAAGACAACAAAGGAGCATTTGAAGCATGTGGAGATGATACTCAAAAGGTTACAAGAGGAGAAGTTATCAATCAATCTAGAGAAGTGTGAGTTCTTCAAACAAGAACTTGTGTATTTGGGAATAGTTGTATCCCAAGGTTCATTGAAGATGGACCCAAGCAAGGTGGAAGCTATTCTAAGTTGGCCTACACCAACCACAGGGACAGAGGTAAGGAAATTTCATGGGTTAGCTCAATTTTATAGAAAGTTTATAAGACATTTTAGTGGTATTTGTGTACCAATGCTAGACACCATCAAGGGTGGTCTAAAGACTAAGTTAAGATGGACCTCTGAAGCAGATAGAGCATTTGAAAAGTCGAAAGAGCAAGTAGAAACACAACCTATCCTTAGACTCCCTAGTTTTGATCAACTATTTACTTTGGAATGTGATGCAAGTGGGATGGCAGTAGGGTGTGTGTTAAGTCAGGAAGGTAGGCCAGTAGCCTTCTTCACTGAGATGTTAAATGAAGCCAAGAAGAAATATTCTTCTTATGACTTGGAATTGTATGCCCTAGTTCAGTCTCTTAGGAAGTGGAGACATTACTTGCTACCAAAATAATTTGTAGTGTTTACTGACAACTAGGCCCTTAGCTATATAAACACACAAGCAAAGCTCATTAATAGACACTTAAAGTGGATGGAATACCTTCAGGCATTCACATTCACAATAAAGCACAAGAAATGATAGTTGAACAAGGTTGCAGATGTACTAAGTAGAGGATGATGACAATTCAAGAAGTTCAATTGAAGAGGATTGGGATAGAGAGTTTCAAAGACCTCTATAGGGAATATGAAGACTTTGGTGAAGCCTACAAGGTATGTTCTGATTTTCAGAATCACTTTCCCAGTCAATTTTCTTATTTTACCTTGCAAAGTGGGTTTTTGTTTAAGGGGAACCAGTTGTATGTTCCTAAGGGTTCAATGAGAGATAATCTCATTCAAGAGAAAAATAATGGTAGCTTGAGTGGCCATTTTGGTGTGAACAAAACCATAGAGTTAGTACAAAGGTTTCACCATTAGCCAAAGTTGGTAAGAGACATGATAAAATATGTTGAGCAATGTGTAGTGTGCATGAAAGAAAAAGGAGGAGCTAGCAATGCAGGTTTGTATCAACCTTTTCCAAACCCTAATAGACCATGGGAGTGTGTTAGCATGGATTTCATTGTAGGGTTACCTAAGACAAAACATGGACATGACAGTATTTATTTAGTAAAATGGGTCACTTTATACCTTGTAGGACTATACATGATGCTAGTAACATTTCACATTTTTTTTTTAAGGAGATTGTAAGAATCCATGGACTACCCCTAAGCATTATCTCAGATAGGGATGTCAAGTTCATGAGCCATTTCTGGAAAACACTATGGAGAAGATTGGGTACTAACTTGTCATTTGGTTTAGCTTACCACCCTTAGACTGATGACCAAACTGAGGTGGTTAATAGAGTTCTTGGTAATTTGTTAAGATTCCTAACTAAGGAGTATGGGAAGACATGGGATGTGTTTATTCCCCAAGCAGAATATGCATACAATGACAGTGTTAGAAGAACAACATGTAGGAGCCCATTTGAAGTTGTTTATGGGATGCAACCAAGGGGTATATGTGAGCTTAGATACCTTGGAGCCCTGGAGTATAGGAGTGGTCATTTTGAAGACTTCACTCAAACCATGAAGGAGATTCAAGAGAATGTGAAGAAGACTATACTGGAGTCTACTAAAAAATTGAAGGCTAAAGTATATGAGAAGAGAAAAGATGTTCAATTTGAAGTATGTGATTATGTCATGGTACATTTGAATAAATCTAGGTTGCAGAAAGGAGTTCCTACCAAGCTTCAGATGAAGAGATTGGGACCCTGTAAGATCTTAGCCAAATATGGGGCTAATGCCTACAAACTGGATCTACCTACCGATTTGAGCATCTCACCTATTTTTAATGTGGCAGAATTAATAAATTTTAAAGGACCTGTTGACGGGTCTTTGTGACCGGGTCTGCCAACAGATGTAAGTTGTCACTGGGTACCGAGGTACCAACCAACTTTGACTGTAAAGGTTGTCCGGAGAAATGAGATTCCTCAGGCCTTCAAGCACGTGAGAGTCGGGTATCGATAGTGCGGGAGCTTAGTTGGGAATGTGACTATTTTGTTTGGGGGGATAGCTAGTTATCTTGGCTCATCTTCTCTGGGCATTTAAGTAAGTGGGGGTTTCCTGCAAGCATTCATTAAATTTACCAAATAAATTTAAAAAGATACTGCAGAGTTAGAAATATTTCATCTACCTATAGTTATGCCAAACGTTCAAAACATCAACCATGCTCTAACATGCTACACTAAATACTGAAGAAATACAGAACCATCAACTCATATTCAATCAATAGCGAAGGAAAAGAAGGTCATTAATCTACTTAAGATATCAGAGCAAGGGACATAAAGAACATTCAACACAAAATACCGTTAATCAGGAGATAAGAATGCTAACAACATCATTGATAGAACCCTTCCTTCTTCATTAAAATGTTTCCAGTGAGAACTGGTGCATACAAAAATGGAGGCTCCAAGGGAGCATCTAGCTACTGAAGATCTCTAACAACTAAGGAGCATTGAGCTCTGCAACTAAGAACTGAGAAAAGCTGAAAATTGCTAATAGCTATGGACTGCAAAATCATTAATTTTGCCGACCCTTGGAATGAGGTCGGACTTATTATTTATACACAATATTTTGACCTAAAACTAACCTAACTTATTTTACACTCAACAATATAATACTATTTATGGTGGCTGGTACTACCTACACCATACTACAAAAGACCTCGAGATAGAAAAGGTCTAACATGTCAGAAGAATAAGACAAGGAAAGAGGAGTGGAATAATCAGCCTCAGGAAGAGAGCCGGGAGGAGAAAAGAAGAAATCTGATCCCCCAGGGATCAAGGCTACATGCCTCATAAATGGAAGAGCGGCTCCCTACTTCTGATGTGCCAGGTGTTACTTTGGGGTGCCACCTTGGGAAGACCACCTATCAGAACCCTCATGCCAATCTGACGTTCCTTACTGGAGTCAACCACTCTCTAACATCCTTATTAACTACTTTGAAAGTGATAGGTCAACCTTGGGAACCGGGACACAGATCACTTTAAAGAATTCAAAAATATTGGACCCGGAACTCTGGGGTCCGGAATCTTGCGCTCCCAAAGAATAAAGAATACAACTGATACATGGTTGATAGAATTCTCCGAACTCTGGAGAACTTTATTGTTGCTTACTATTTTTCAATGTTTCCAACACCTGGCTTATGCCTTCTTCATCTATGTCTTTAATATTGTCCCATCAACTGTGGACAGCCTCCAACTTTTCCTCAACCTCTCTGGCCCTATCCTGGAATTCATCTACCATTTTTATGGCGTCATGCGCCTGAATCATTATCTTGGATAATCTTGATAATCTGCCTTGGTCAAAATCTCTGGCAACCAGATACAGGGATCCCATCCATTCATCAAACTTGCTGAGGATGTAGTCCTTCTGGGTGTACGTTTCGATGGTGAAGGGATCAACTTGTGATACTCTAGCCACAAATGCCTGAAATAGGCCCAAGGGGTATTGAGCCACTGTCACCTTTTCTTTCAAGGCCTTAACCAGTTCCTTGTACACCTCAATTTTGAGGACAAGTCTGGAGTACTAGGCCTAGAGGGAATCATACGATTCATCTCCCAAAATTATTGCTTCTGTGGCGGCTTCTTCTCTGATGTTGTGAATTTCTTCCAGCCCGGCCTTCCACTTTTCATACTTCACTAAATATTGCTCCCATATAAGAGCGGAGCCATTGGTTTGGCTGATGAGAATGTCGATTCAATAGAGATTTAGGAGGGATGCCGCTAGAAATTGTCTTATGGTGGCTACCTGCTCAGCGGCCCAGTGATCTATAGCCTGCACCTTCTTCTTCATGATCCAAAGAGAATCCACGTCACCCTATGCAAGCGTAAATCTAGAGGTAGAAGTTTCCATGTGGATCTTGGCCAAAGGCCATGTAAGTTCTACCAGAAACGCGAGGATATTGGCATTAGTCTCTCTTTCCTCTTTCAACTTTTGGCCCTGCTTGATATATCTGGCCTCTACTGCCTTGATGGCTTCCCTTAGCAAGTATAGTTCACCTTGCTTGTCTCTCCTCCCTAGTGCCACTTCTGCGATGTTGTAGTCTTTGGGCCTTATGTTCATTGCATCTGCATCTGGAGGAGGTGTCGGGATAGTTGCAACTATGTTTCCCGTCGACCCAGTCTGGAAGGTATGGACTGTTCGTGTCTTCTTAGGCTTATGAGCTTCTACATTTCTGGCCATCATCTCAGCCAAGGAGAGCGGAGTTCCTGATGCAACCGTCGGGGCCTTTCTTTTCTTTGATTCTACCATCCATTAGGGTGGCTAGGATGGCTTTGCCGTTAAAACCTGTGCAACAGGATTCCCTTCGGAATCTGGCGGTGTGTTCCTGAAATATACATTTTCTTTGGGCTCTTTCTCCCTCTCCTTATCTTGTTCTTTTTCATGTTCCTCGGAACCTTCAGTATTTTCTTCCATGCTGGCATCTTCTATGGTAATGTCTGGAACCTTTTCTCCGGCCTCAGCATTGCTTGTATCTTCGGGGACTTCCTTGTCCCTCCCGGCGTTAGCTGATCCTACATTTACATTGTTTGGGACTTCCTGGTCAATTTGTTGCTGTTGTTCTTCAGCCTCATTGGCCTCATCTGTTGGAACATTTTCCTCCATCCGAACATCCTCTGGAGGTGGGTGGGGTCTATGGCCAAAATTTGACAATGCGGCTATCGTTACTACCTCACCAAATGTGCTCCGGGGAACTTAACCACCCAGAGTAACCAAAGGCGTTTGGAGCATGATGAAAAGGGGTACGGTTGATCCCGAAGGTCCAGGTTTGCCAACCATTGCCTAATCATCTGTGGGTTGCCTTGGTGTATCTTCGGTCTCTTGGACTGGTGTCTTCTCCTACTCAGGCCCCTTTTGTGTTTCCTCCTGGGCTTCTTGTTCTGATGCAGCTTCTTCCTCCGGGATCTCCTCTTTATCTTGAGTGATAATTTCCTCCACCGCGTGACCTATATTTTGATGAAGGTCCATGAGTTCGTCTGCCAAGAAAGTGTCATCAAAGTCATCATGTGGGGGTGAGCTGTCAGAAATATTTTCAAGTTCGGGAGAGTCTGAACTGACATCAACCGAGGGCACATCTTGCATATCAGGGCTGGCGGTTGTGCTTGGTGTGCGGGTCACCTTCTAATTTTTCTTTCTCATCAGTGGGACCCCAGTCTCTAAAATGTTGGTAGACTCCGCCTCAGTGAAAGTCTATCTGCTCATCATCATGGCCAATGACAGGGATCCCGTCGGGTGAGTAGAAGCCATTGGAGTTATGACGAGGCCAGAGGATATCTGCATGCTTATCTGCTGGTTGGCTAGCCTCATTGACTCCATTTGTTGTTTCAATTATACCATTAAAGGGGTGGGACCTTGGAGAGGTACCTTGGTCAGAGCGCCCTCTTTTTCTTTCCCTTTGCTCGTGCTAGGTCTGGCGGCGGCGGAAGATGGGGTAGGTCTGGCGCTGGTGGAAGATGAAGTGGCCTTACGAACCATTGGTTTCTTCTGGGTGCTTTTGGGACATGCTTGGGCAAAATATTGGTGACTTGCTTCCAAAATAGGGTGACACACTCCCTCGATTGTCAAGTCTTCTAGGGTGGCCAAATCGACCGGAGGGAGATCTAGCTTGTCCAGTCCCTGTCCTTTGTATGTTGGATCCTCTAGCAGCCCGTCATAAAAAAAACCTTTGGGAAAGTCTGAAGGTCAAGTGTCTTCATGAGTCCCTTGCTCATCCATGAATTTTGTCAGGCCCAGAGATCAAAACTATCTTGGCAGTCCGCCCAAAAATCTTTAATATCTTCTTGATGCGACGGGGATGCCCGGGGAAGTGTTGTGGCGATCTTGCCCAGAGGATCGTAGTTCTTTTGGGCATGGTGGAATTCCACCAGTCCCAGGCTTTTCAATTCATTATCTGCCTCCTTTGCTACGGTGAGTCTGCACATATAATTCCCACATGAAAATGGGAATGGGACATTGATGACCTTCAATGTAAAGAAGGCGTGTAGATCCATCATCTATCGGCAGAACCCCAAAAGAATAATTCTATCCCCACAATACTAGGGAAGAAGATAGGGGCTTCCCGGAGAAGCCGGTCACCCGAATGTATGTGTGGTGTCAGAATAGAATAAAATAACAGCCATAGGTGCTGACCAAATTCATTGCCTCCTGCGACAATCGGTACCCGGAGTCCCGGGTAAGTGTTAGGATGTTATGGTAAATGAAAGAATCATTTACCGGACAGAAATTTGGGAAGCTGAGTTCCCATTGTATTTTATCCCATGGTGTTACTTAGCTCGGCCCATTCCCAAGTTCCCCAACTGTTCCCAAACTTTGAAAAGCCGATCTTTGTTGGGCTAGTGCCCATAGCACGTATGATGTCATGTAAAACTTGGAACTCTAGATGACGCCCTTTAGCTGCATGTCCACATGGTTGGATATGATGGCCACCCATTTGAAGGTCATCTTGCGAGTGGTGATTCAGTAAAGAAAATTATACATCCACACCGAGAAATCCCGGGCATGGGGCAATCCAAAGATCCTGCATAAGAATATGATGCCCTCCTGAATGGGCTCTTTGAAATCCCCGCGGGTAATTTCCAACTTCATCCTTTTATGGTCCCTCTTCGGGGACTTCAACCACTGACTATTGAGATATTATTGGGTGAACATCTTGGCCTCCTCAAACTCCTACAACAATTTGGATCGGGTGATAATGGTAGACCCTTTGAACTATGGAATCCCCAATCCTGAGGAAAAAGTCACTGCGTCCAAGGTGACAATTATCGTTGGATACTGTAATGGTCGGGGATCGACGAGTAGGACGGTCTGAGTGGGCGCATTGTACAATGTTTCCAACTGAAGTATCAATTCTGGTGACTGCACCAAACAAGGATAGTTTGCAGCCTTGATGATGCCAGAGGTGGCCAAGTGAGTGGCCATATTGTCTCCTGTGGCCTTCAACCTGTAAATGGCTTGGATTAAGCCTTGCATTTTATCCCAAAGTCTGGGCTCCGTATCTATTATTTCCTGGACTTTGGAGTTCACCTTGGATCCCATGAGAATTCCCTCCCTCGGGTATTTGGAGGTCAAGGGAAGCTTTTCCAACATCTTCTCGGCCTTGGTTTTTGTGGCCACCCGGGTGGAGGTGGTAGGTAGCTCCGGGTTATCAGGAGGGGTGATTACTTCAGACATCTCGATCAACTTATCTGCAAATTGCAAGACCGGAGAACTGTTAGAACATGGTATTTATAAAAGAATATTAGGAACTCTGGGGAATTCATCACCACCTTACACCTGTCCAACAAGTGTTAGCATATATCAAAAATCCTAAAATACTTAAAAAAAGGACATGAGTAGGACTCCGAGGTGTTTGAATCAAATGACAAGGGGAAACGAAAGACAAGGGATTGCTCGAAACCCAGAGTCTGGATAAACTAGTTGTTTTTGTGTCGATGTGACTAGTGGGAAACCGTGCTTGGCTGACGTGGGTTGGAACGTGGTCACGTGATAGATGACATAAAGGCGTTAATGGTGATGAGTGGGCTGACATGGGGTAAATTGAATGCCAGATGGGACAAGGTTTATGCCCACTCGTGGGAAATCAATCCTTCCATTAAGGTGATGAGATAGAAGAGAGAGAAAACTGCCATGGCTCGAACCAGCGAGGTGCCGAGTTCGAGTCACGGTGACTCCATCTCAACAAGCTCAAAAGGGTGAGTGAAAACACGGTAGAGCACGAAAAAATCGTCAGCTCAGAAGGATACACTTGGGATATATACACAAATTTATAGAGGGCCGAAGGCCGAAACACATATACACTAAAATACATGATATTTACAAACTGTTTACAGATTTATACAATATTTACATATATACACGAGCTACACTAAGACAATATAAATTGTATGTATTAGTTTACAACTGCACGGAGGGCGGACAACCCTCTGGCAGAGCCAACCCACCAATGGGAGGCAGACCAAAAGAAAAACACAACAGGTGAACTAGCAAAACCGAACGAAGCGAAACCAAAAACCAAAGAAAACAACAAGAAAAATAAGAAACTAGAGAACAAGCCGAGAACCTACCTGGAGACACAAAGAACAGTAGGGGAGAAGCACACTAGGAATGCTCTGCAATAAGTCTACCCTTGAACAACGATGAATAATCACCGCAAATCAACTCATAATCGACCACTAAGCACATAACAACTCGCAGCTTAATCATAGTTTAATCGCCTAAGAATCACTCTGAATGCTCTAAGTGTTTTTAATTGCGGTAACTGTGAAAGTGATAGATAATTTTCATTTATAATCTTAGGGTAAAAATAAGTTACACTCTTCCCTGCAAACTCTGGAATAGGCAGACCTCCGGACTATGGGCCTGGGGATTCCACGCAACTATGCCTTCTTATGAAAGGTGACATAGTTGAAAAGAATCCCAGAGTCTGAGATCTAGCTCTGGAGAGGAAAAACTCTGAGACCGGGTCCCGGAGACACAAGAAACAAAAACAGAAATAAAAATGAACATCACAGAAGAAAAGACTAGAGGGAAAACAAGGAAAAAGGAAAGAAACAAGGCAAGAGCAAAAAGAAAAAAGAAAAAAGAGGGGACCCAACATTTTGCGAACAAAATGTAGGGATGGGTATGCAGGGCATAACAGGACCCTTAACTGAGATGGAGTTGAAAAAAGAAGAGGTTGGAAAAGATGTAGAATCTGATGCTTTACCTCCCAAGATGTAGACAGAAGAAAACAAGGTATTGGATTCAAGGGTCAAGAAGACCACAAGACACAAGGTGTACATGGAGCACCTCATCAAGTGGAAGCATAAGCCAGAGTCAAAGGCAACATGGGTTGTAGTTATAGACTTCAATAAGATGGGAATTTCACATGATATCTTGTCCATAGGAGTGGCATGACTTTCCTTTGTGGGGGAGTATGGTGCAGGAGCACCTAGGTAAGGCTACATGGTAACCTAGGGTTCCTAGTAAAATTTTGGCTTGTAGTGGTCTTATCCAAGACACTAGTGAAATAAGAGGGCTAGATAGTCCTAGAGTATGTTTTGATGGTTAGGAGGCCTAACTAGGTCATTTTATAGTCCTAAATTTATCGTTTGTCCAATTTTGGAAAAGTTGCCCAATTGTTGCAAATGTTGTCAAAATAGTACATTTGTACATTAGAGGGATAAATTAGACAAGAATAGGGTAGGATACCTATTTCATGGCTTAGTAATCCTAAATATTCATTTGGTTAAGTTTTAGAGTGAGTTGACCAAGTTGGAGTGCAAGAATGCAAAAGTTGTAAAAGTTGTTGACAACTTTGCAAAATTGTCAATGTTGTCATTGACAACATTTCTTGCTCAAGTGCATTTCGAGCATGTAGTTATGTAGCTGTCCAAAAAATTTGGTGGATGGAAAGATGAGCTACTTAAGGCCTCCCTCGACCCTTGTGAAGGGTTGGTTGAAGTATTGGAAAATTTTATTAATAGACTGGTACAGTTTGTGAGTAAATTCTCTTGACAGTTTGAAACTTTTCATGGTTTTATAGTGTTTAATGGATTGAATGTGGTACTGTAATCATTGGAGGATGTAGTTGTTGAAGTTTCATTACTCATTGTTTAATTAGGTAGTTTTTTAGTTCTGTTCTTTTGCATTTTGTAAATTATTTTGTGTTTAGTGTTGTTGCTAGTCTAATCCAGACATATTTTAATAATGGAGTCATAACTCCTTTTTCCCACCATGGCTTTTGTCTGGTTCCTTGGGATTTGGAAGATGAATCCTTTTACATTATTGGTGCAAGAGCTTGGGCCCTGGAAAGGAGGATGGTCATTTTTGCAGTGATGCCCTGGGCGAGCTAGAGAAGGATGGCTAGGGATCACAGTGAGTTGCAGAAGCATTAAGAGAGATTGAATGCATTGGTTGATTCAATCAGAGCATGTGGGGAGGAGGATGTGTGTGAAGAAGCTCCATTTACAAGGAAAAGTTCTGGTGAGGATTTCTTCGTGGTGAAGGAACACACCCTTATGGTTGTTCTTTGTAGTTTGGGAAACCCTTGATTTGAGGCTTGATTATAGAAACCCCTTGTACGGACAATTTGGGGAAGTAAAAACTAATAAATCTTAAAGGTTTTCCAAAAGAGTGTTAGGATTTGAACCTAGTTTTCCACCTTGTTGAGCAAGTTTTGAAGTTATGTGCAAAAAGGTGTCTAATTAGGCCTAATTCCTTGTAGCCCTATTTTGACTAGTTTTAAGCAAGTTCTTGGAATTGATTAGGGTTTCATTGCAATCTATGTTATTAGGCATTGTATTAGATTCAATTGCCTTGTTATAAACCTTCCTCTCCATTGGTCATTGGTCATGATCATATAGGATCACTTAGTGTGGAAGATGCAAGGAGACATCCATGGGGTATGTTGACAATTGAGTTGATTTCATCATTGGTGTGGACAAGTTAAATAGGTGAAGAATTAAGAATAGAATCCTTGTGAAATTGGGGTTTGTGAGGGACCCTAATAGGCTAGAGAAGTGGCCTATAGAAGACCCTAGGAGAAGATAGGGTTGTGAGTAAGACTTGTCATTACATCAGAAGTCCATGTATCTGCTATTATATTCTAGATATATGCTATTATATTCTAGATATAGGATCTTGTGGGACTAGTTATTCATGTCTTCCACTTGCACTCTCATATGTCTTCTTATATTCCTCTTCATCTACTAAAATCTTCGCATTTGTTCCTTTTCTCGATACTGGTGTATGATTATATAATGGTTGTCTAATATCACACACTCCATCTTCGATATAGGATACATACTACTATCGTCAAATTTAAGACAATTTGATCTGCAACAATAATGATGATGCTTGTACTCATAGCCAAACCTTTCAATGTGAGTCTCCTTTCCTTCGAATGAGAACTCAACGTATTTTATAATCTCAAATTTTTCCATATGACACAAATCGCAGATTCACAATAGCTGATATGTATTAGGAGACCACTGTTGTATGTATTACTGTTAGATAAACATATGTTTGACCATGACAGACATCCACCATCATGTTTGTATCTTCTATATGAGGTAAGTCCCAAATAGAAACGCCTCTGGATCATGGTCCCACTCTACTATAGATCTTGATCAGAAAGAATCAAAGCCTCAGGAATATCGCAACTATCTAATCAATGAATAAGAGATTGCAGCTACCACGATGGTGTGACTTTGTAGTCTTACTAGTCATAGCACTAGTCATATTTATACATTTAGTCATTATGTATTGTGCTATGACTAATATTATAAGCTTTTATTGTTTGAATTAGTCTTTTATCTAAATATTTTTTATTAGATAATAGATATAATTTCTAAATCCAAAGATAATTATTTTATATAGGATTTTGTATTTTCATAGAAAAAAACTTTTGTAACATGAATTAAGCTTAAATTTAAAAATGAACAAATGATTATAAAAAAGATGTTAATGAGTAAAAAAATGTGTCCTTGAGGGAAAGAGGGAAGCAAATTTCATTGTAGATATTTTTCAAAGTTTGGTGTTGTTATTGTTTCTTAACTATTTTTTTAGATTTATATGACAGATTGTTCTAAGTTTTTATATTGTCTTTCCTTCACAAGATTGAATGCTATATTGTATTTCATTTATCATTCATTTGCTGTCAATATTATGCAATACCACTTTTTGCATTGTACAAAACATATAACTTTCTTGAAAATTAAAACTCCTATCAGCTCATCATTAAAAAAGCGTGCAACTACTAGTGTGTGTGTGTATATATGATGACATGTAACTGATTAAATATTTGATAATGTTAAGTTGAAGATAATGCAAGGCATTAAATCAGTTAATGATTTGTATTGTCATTGATGTCAACTTGATATCATCTGTATGGTCATGTATAAAATGCCAAAGACTTTAGAGAATCAATGGAACATAGGTTATGCCTTCAACAATGCATAAAATTCAAGTATTCACTAAGTGACAGATAACACCGACGGAGTGCACACCATCGGTAAAGGTAAAGAAGAAAATTCACAGTAATACCCAACGAACAGAAGACAGTGTTGCCTGACGAAGCAAACCATAGGATGCCCGACGAGCTGAAAATAGAGTTGCCCGACGGACGGAGATCCTGAAGCTAACTGGAGTCACACCGATGGAAATGACAGTTGTAACTGACGACTAACTGAAGAATTGAACAATGGAACAGAGGGTTCAGAAAATGACAAAATGTCTAGCTGGCAAGAGCTAAAGATAGACTTAACTGGTTGTTTTCTTTGTTTTATTCAACCAGAGTTAAGTGATTGATTTAAAGAAGATTTGTACAGTTGGCATGAAGATAACTATGAGACAAATCAGGAGTTATGCTTTAAATCAAATTGGTTGGATTGTTTTTCACGCAAAGAATCAAGAATCAAGAAATAGTGAATATCATGTCTATATAAGAGACAAAATTAATTCATTTTTTATATTTAACATGAAAAGGGATTAAGGGGAGTGAATAGAAAGAGGATGTTGAAGAGAAACTGATGAAGAACAACTTCATACAGTACTGATCATTCAAGCTGAAGGAGAGCTGAGGAATTCTACAGACATCGACGAATGGTGAGCACAACATCATAGAGCAGAAAGTATGGAGCATAAAAGAATTGAATTGATACATTGATCAGAGAGGTAATGTACTTAAATAGATCTGAAAATCTGCAATTCAAGTTGCATTAGAAACAGGTAATTTTGTTTCAGTTTAACCATTGAAGCATCAAGTCTCTTAACAGAGCAGGACTTAACAGTCTTCATATATTGAGGTACATCCCAAGGAGTGCCAAAAAGGTTGATTCATGAAAGTAGCATTGGATATGCCCGATGCCTATTGACGGTCTAAGAGAGAGGCTAATTCAAGGATGGCAGCATTAGATGCCCGATACTAAGTGACAACCTATATGTGTAAAATCCTCTAACAAGGTCACACCTAATAGTGTGTTTGTAACCTTTAACAGGGTTGGCTCTTAACAGGGCTCACTTCAGAAGAGTGAAAATTTGGGGTACCGGTCCCAGTGGTTTTTTCCCTTAATAGGGTTTCCATGTTAAAAATTCATGTGTTATGTGTGAATGATTCATTTCTTTATTGTTTTGTATCTGACATAGTTAACACTGGATTTCTCGGTATACTCTGCATATTTACTGTATTTTGGTAAATAGTTATATTGCCTATCGGTAATCAAGGAGAATAAGGATAGACAAGGTAAACCGACAAACAGATAATCATTATAAGTATCTCATGGCATGCATCTTGTAGGGACATAATAATATGAGGTTTATTTGATTAGTGGTTAGAATAAGGATAAGTTTTTGAGGCCAATGATTCACCCCCACTCTCAGTTATATATATATATATATATATATATATATATATATATATATATATATATATATTATT
>MU227709.1:713845-733947 GCA_018584345.1 Thuja plicata | reverse complement strand
GACTTGGATCTAGCTTTCCCCCTATTTTGCCCCATTTCCCACTTTTCTTCGGCCTCTTTCTGGCATCCTAAACTGCAAAATTGAAGCTTTTGACCTCAGGGTCAAAATTGACCTTTATGGGTCAAGGTTGACCTCAACCTTGACCTAGGTCAAGGTCAACCTTGACATTGACCTTGACCTAGGTCAGAATTGACCTCAATTCTTATCCAAGGTCTAGATTTCATGATTCTAGGGTTTCCGGATGTCGGGCATCAGAAAGGTTTAATTCCCGCTTTCGGGTCAGCTGTTTTGGGTTCCGAAGTGACGACTCTTAAATTATATTTAATATAGGTCCTCTTCTAGGGGTATAGGTCTAAATAAAATTTAATTCTCCTATGTAGGCCTCTCTAGAAGATTATGCCCTAGATTCATATATAAGGAAGCCTTCTCCTCTCATTTTCTCTAACCATCAATGAAGCGAAATATAAGTGAAAGCTAAGACACAAGAAGCAATTCCATCCATCCAAACTCTATGCATGATCTATTGAAGCAAGCATCTACTATCAAGCATTCAAGCACTCAAATAAATTCAAGCATTCAATTCATCAAGGAGATCCATTGGTATCCATTGAAGGATTCAAGCTCTATGGAACCCTCTTGTTGAAGATTTCTCCATCCACAATCCTCCAAGCCTCTTCCTATTCCAAGATCCATTCAAGATTGGTGTTGAAGATCTACAAGAAATTGATTTGAGACATCCTACATCCGATATTCTACATTCTACATCCATTTGGTGCATACATACTTGTGGATCCACGGATTTGAATCCACCACAAGGGTTTCTATACAAGCAAGGTGAATTTGTTCATTTACTTTATTTTACTTATGCAATTTCAATTATAATTTGAGGTTAATTCCAAAATAGGGGTTTGAACAAGGCAAACCCCTCCCCCCCAACAAAAAAACCATTTTTATTGTAGCGATAGGTTCGTAACATCGAATTGGAGTGCAAATTTGGATACCCTTTTCGAGAAACTATCGGGATCCAAAAATTGATTTTCTGTCAAAATCGACATTCTATTTTGGGTCAGAATCAGAGATTCTGGGTCAGATCAGAAATTGTGGGTCAAAGGTGACATTCATTTCTGGGTCAGAATTGACATTCTGCTCTAGGTTAGAATCGAAGATTCTAGGTTGGAATAAAAAATTCTGGGTCAAAGGTGACATTCATTTTTGGGTCAAAATCAGAACTGAGCTAGATTGAAAAATGATTTTTGGTTTTTCTTCGTCTCTGCGTTTTTGTTCCAAATCTGGTTGCAGATTTTCTAGAAACTCAGTGTAGACACCCCAAAAAAACATTCTTCAGATCTATAGCATTTTGAGGTTAGTATTTTTCTTCAAATCATTTCAATTAAAGTTTTTAATCTTCCTAAATCTATCACATCTTCCTTCTATAAATGGGAGTTAGGGTTTTTCTCTTTATCCCTATCCTTAATAGGTTGATTCATTTATGCATTGATCCTTTCTTTAGGGTTAATCAATTTGGATCTTCCCTTTATGAAATTTGGGATTAAGAGGACAATCTTACCTTCTTCAATATTCCTACAACACACATTAAATTTATAATCATCCATTCACACAAAATACAACACAAACAATTTCTTATCTTTACATTTTGGTGAACCCGTGATAGACAACTCTTTCTTTTTTGGTGTTAGATTTACATTTTTATGTTAGATCTTGCATTCATATTAGATTAGCTTTCTTTTATGTTCTTGCATTTACATTTCAAAAATTAAAAATAAAAATCTTGTGTTTCCTAAATTAGTTAATTTGCATTGCATTGGTGTATGAGCTTTTCTACTTCTAGTCCTACTTATAGTATCCCGGCTAGAAGAAGTCGCAGACTTATGGGTTCCTTTGATCCTGAGTCTTCTTCTCCTTTCCTGAGGATCCCAAATGACAATTTGACCACCCATGATTCCAATCCTTCTATGGAGCATAACTCTTCTCACTCATCTCAAGATGAGGATGATGCTTTAAGAGTTCCTCCTGAACAAGTCCAAAAAATTTCAACAGAAATTGATAAAATGGGAAATTGGCTTATTCCATAAAACCATAATCAAGATTCCATCCAAGCTATAGAGGCTCTTAAGAAAGTCCTTCGTGACAGTGATCAAGGTGTTAATCTCTTGCATGGTATCACTCATCTTATGCATTTGAATGTTAAACCTTTAGCTCAAGAGGCTCAAGATCTAGGATTCACTCCTCCTGTCACTAGTGGGGAACCTTCTTTTGTTCCTTTACCTAGCATTCCTACTTACACTCCTCCTTTAATGACTACATATCTTCCAATTTCATCTATTCCTGTGAGTGTTCCACCGATGTCTCTACCTACCTCACAACCTTCTTACCATAGTGTTCCTTTTACCTATTCCAATCCTCTTCCAACTGTGGTTCCAAGTGTTCCACCGGTTGTGTCATCTATTCCTTCCGCTTCCTACACTTTTCCTAGTGTTCCTAATGTTTCTATGCCACCTATTTCTTCTAATAATTCCACAATCATTAGTTTGGCTCAAACTGTGTCATCTTTACAACAACAACTTGCATCCTTAACCCAATCCAAGTTTAGCATTCCTACATGTGACATGGGCAGTCCTTTATCCTTAGACATTATTCGTGCTATTGTCCCTCAACAAGCCGATATGCCTCATCTTGAGAATTACAATGGTAAGGGAGACCCTGTTACTCATGTTAAAACATTTCAAATCCTTTGTAGTGATTATACTCATGACCATAGGATTTTAGCTAAGTTGTTTTCTAGAACTTTTTGTGATAAGGCCTTGCAATGGTATTGTTCTTTACCTCCTTATTCTATTGATTATTTTCCTAAACTGGCTAATACCTTTATCCAACAATTTCAAAATAACATTGGTCTGCAAGTTTCCTTAACTAATTTAATGCATTGTAAACAAAACACTAAGGAAAAATTGACTGATTTTATTGGTAGATTTAAGCATTTGTATGCTCAGATTTCTTATCCTGTTCTTGATATTGATATTTAGCATATGTTTATTTCAAATTTACAAAAGGATATTAGAGATAAGATTCTACTTACTGAATTTACCTCTTTTCAACAACTTTGTGCAGCACTTCATCATTATCAATTACAAGTGAGTCAATTTGAAAGCAACACTCCAATGGCTCATGTTCCAGGTAATAAGAGTGATGTCGCTCCTAATCCTAATAAATTTTAGAAACCTAACAACTATGTCAAGATCAATAAACAGATGAATGCAGTCGTTGATCAAGTTGATGTTGCATCCAACAATGCCACTTCTGCATCCACTGCTTTCCATATGAATCATACTTTTACTCCTCTCTTTGAATCTTTACATTCTATTATGAGTAGGTTGTTAAGTGCTAATATGATTACCTTGCCTCCTATTAGACCTTTTCTCCCTACTAATATGACATCAAAATCCTTTGGTTCTAAAGCTTTTTGTCAATACCCTTGACAGAATGGCCATGATACTAAAAAATTTTGTTCTCTAAACCATAAGTTTCAATACTTAATCGATTCTAATTCTTTATCCGTTGATAATTTTGATGGTAATGGGAACAAATTTTTCTCTCCTCCTAATCGATACCTTCAAATCTATACAAATATTTTACTTACACATGATACTAATACCATTGTTCAACCATCTTTTGTGGATATTGTTTACGATTCAAAGATGGATGATCTCAATCACATTGTTAATCATGTGGAGTGCATTGTTTCATCTCAACCTACTATTCAAGATCCTTTGCCTCCACTTCAACTTCAAATTCCACCTAAACCTCAGAAACAAACTAAGGATAAACGACCTAGAGAACTCTCAATTACCTTTGATGATTCTGAGACTATTAAGGCTCCCGATGGTCCCCTTTGTATTTATGCTAGGATTGCTAAGATACCTATGCGTGGTTGTCTTTTTTATCCCACATCTTTAATAAATGTCATTACTGAGGAAAACCTTTTTATGAAAAACCTGTAACGTGATTGTTATGATACATCTGATGCATGGATCCAAACTTGTAATGGTTTTCTCTATCCTTCACTTGGTTCTATTAACTTCCCTGTTGAACTTTGTGGTAAAGTTGTAGATACTACCTTCATTTTCATTCTGACTTCTGATCAATTCCAAGTCAAATTTGGTTTGCCTTGGTTAATTGCCATGCATGTTATTGCTTCTCCTATTCATAAGTGTATTAAGTTCATCCATAATGGAGAAGTGAAAACAATTAATCATAGTTTGTATCAACCTTCTAGGCCTAGATATTGTGCTACTCTTGATTTATTTTGGCCTTCATTACCTAATTCATGTCCTCCTCATCCTGATAACCTTTTTCGTTCATATCAAGCCTATAAACATCGCAAGATTGTCGAGTTAAGCATGCTTTGGATATATCTTAACTGAGGTCTTTTTCCCACTCCTTCTATACCTCCTTTATCCATTACTGCTAGCTCTATTACTCAACCTCCTAGTGTCGCTTCTCAGCATACTGAGAATCCTCCTATAGAACCTATAAAGGAACCAGTTGTCATTCCTCCTAGTTCTCAACATGTTTCAAATAAAGAGAAACATAACAAATCTGCTAATAAACGTCGTAAGAAGTGTAGGGCTAATGCTAGGACCCGTGCCTCTGTTCTTCAGAATTATTTACCTTCTTTCGACCAACCTATGCCTGATGTGTTGGAGGAAGTTAATGTTCATAATAATATTAAGATGAATGATTATGATGATTCTTTTCGCATCTTAGATCCTATTTTAATTAATCTTGATGAGGAGGATACTCTTGATGATCCTATGGATCCTAGTGATGAATATGAGACCATCAATCTTGATACTGATTTACCTCATATGCTTTCGAATCAATTGATAATTACACCTAGCATCGAACATGACGATTCTCAAGAGGACCCTTGTTTGGAACTGGCTATTATTCCTACTTTATTGGATATAGTCCCTCTTATGAGTTTCCCACCTTCCCTAAATGATATAAATTGAGATAGGGAGGGTAGGCGATGTGCTTGATTGGCTTGTCCTTCATGGTAGCCCTTTTTGTGTTTGTCTGTTGTATTGTGCTTCTCTCGTAATGTGTTTGTTAAATGTTTGTTAGATTCTTTTATACGACCCTTGTTACTTTGTTAGTGCAAGGTCATAAAGGAATCAAGCCTATTGTACAATTCCTCTGTATGTATCTTTATTCTTCTATATGTTATTTTCATGTTATGTTGTACTTGTGCTATTTTTCATAAATATTTTTCTTATGTAGTCCGCTTGGATCTACGACATGGTAGCACTGATTCTTTTTTGTCTTCATGTTGTCATCTAAAAAGACTCTTCTTCGTAACTCTTGCATTTTCTTTCCTCCATTGTGATTGTAGTTCTTCTTTCTTTAGAGAATGATGTCAATTCATTTGCAATAATATCATATCTATATATACATATTATCTTATGATCATACTAACCCCACAGTAGGTAGATCCCTTCTATGTTCTTTGTATGTTTATGTCGTATTTCCATTGATTTGTCTTCATTTGGGGGCATCTCGTAGTGGAAATGAAATCAGTAGAATTGTTTATGTTTATGTTAAAGCCATTGCTCCTGTTAAAGTGTTAACAGTGACTTTAACGTGGGGGCATATGCTCTACTCACTTTTTTCACACACGCACTTTCAAAATATTTCTAAACTTAAAAAATTTTCTCTTTATGGATTAAAGACTAATCCTTAAAGCATGGATTTTTACCTTATAGGATCTCTTGATCCCTCCAGTTTAAATTTATACGGATCTCTTGATCCCTCCAGTTTCAATTTATAATGTTTTGATCTCTTGAGGTCGGAAGGTGTCCTCAAGACCGGATCTCCCTGATGGGTTGACTAGTGCGTAGCCACATTCACTAGGCAATTCGACTCCATCTTTCCAGTTGTACTATTTCCTTGTGTGGTTCACAATGGGACATTATTTCTCATTGGGTGAGGTAACCACACCCTCTCTCTTTTCTCTTTAACTAGTGATATCTCTCTTATCGTGATCTTAGGGTTGATAAAGACTTAAGTCCCTGGGTGCTTGAGGATTCCTTTGTTCCTTTTGATTTCAATAAGATTATCTTTTCTACATGATCTCCTTTACCAAGAGTTTGCATCGAGTCCATACTCTTGCTAAAGTGGGGGCTAAATGTATAGTCAGAAAATGGAAGCACTTCCATTGTAGACTGGTTTAGACATCCAAGTAAGTGGTTTGGGATCATGTCAAGTGCCTTGAATGGGTCTCTGACTTGGATCTAGCTTTCCCCCTTGTTTTGCCCCATTTCCCACTTCTCTCTGGCTTGTTTCTCGCATCCTAAACTGTAGAACTGAGACTTTTGACCTCAGGGTCAAAATCAACCTTTCTAAGTCAAGGTTGACCTCAACCTTGACCTAGGTCAAGGTTGACCTTGACCTTGAACTAGGTCAAAGTTGACCTCGATTCTGACCCAAGGTCCAGATTTCATGATTCTGGGGTTTCCGGATGTCAGGCTTCGGAAAGGTTTAATTCCCGCTTCTGGGTCAGTTGTTTTGGGTTCTAAAGTGACGACTCTTAAATTATATTTAATATAGGTCCTCTTCTAGGGGTATAGGTCTAATTAGAATTTAATTCTCCTATGTAGGCCTCTCTAGAAGATTGTGCCTCTCAAAACTCTATGCATGATCTATTGAGGAAAGCATCTACTGTCAAGCATTAAAGCACTCAAATACATTCAAGCATTCAAAGGCATTCAAGAATTCAATTCATCAAGGAGATCCATTGGTAGCCATTGAAGGATTCAAGCTCTATGGAGCCTTCTTGTTGAAGATTTCTCCATCCACAATCATCCAAGCCTCTTCCTATTCCAAGATCCATTCAAGATTGGTGTTGAAGATATCCAAGCAATTGATTTAAGACATCCTACATTCGATATTCTATATTCTACATCCATTTGGTGCATACATACTTATGGATCCATGGATTTGAATCCACCACAAGAGTTTCTATACAAGCAAGGTGAATTTGTTCATTTACTTTATTTTACTTATGCAATTTCAATTATACTTTGAGGTTAATTCCAAAAATGGGGTTTGACTAAGGCAAACCCCTCCCCCCCAACAAACAAACCATTTTTCTTGCAAGGACAAGTTCAGAACAACGAATTGGAGTGCAAATTTGGATACCCTTTTCAGCAAACTATCGGGATCCGGAAATAGATTTTCTGTCAGAATCGACATTCTGTACTGGGTCAGAATCAGAGATTCTAGGTTAGAATCATAAATTGTGGGTCAAAGGTGACATTCATTTTTGGGTCAAAATTGACATTCTTCTCCGGGTCAAAATCTAAGATTCTGGGTTGAAATAAAAATTTTTGGGTCAAAGGTGACATTCATTTTTGGGTCAAAATTAGAACTGAGCTAGATCATAAAAAGATTTCTGGGTTTTCTTCGTCTTTGCATTTATGTTCCACAGTTGGTTGCAGATTTTCTAGAAACTTAGTGTAGACACCTGAAAACAACATTCTTTAGATCTATAGCATTTTGAGGTTAGTATTTGTCTTCAATTCATTTCAATTAAAATTTTTAATCTTCCTAAATCTTTCACATCTTCCTTCTATAAAATGGGAGTTAGGGTTTTTCTCTTTATCCCTATCCTTAATAGGTTGATTCATTTATGCATTGATCCTTTATTTAGGGTTAATCAATTTGGATCTTCCCTTTATGAAATTTGGGATTGAGGGGACAATCTTACTTTCTTCACTATTCCTACTGTTAGTTCCTTTTCTTGCTGACATATGAAAAACTCTCAACGACCTTGCTCTATTTATCCCAGACACTAATCAAGCAAGATATAGAATGACAGAAATAGGGTTTTTAAACCCTCTACACTTTGAGCTCCATAAACTTGGGCGGGATTACCCTTCTAGCTTAGAATAATCAAATCGCCGAATCATTCTAGCAGTTATGAATGGAATTACAGGGATTGACCTCTGCAACATTTATTTGAGAGATCAAAACATAAAGATAAAGATCAATTTTAATAGTGATAGTCAACTATTTCTATGGAAAATAGACCAGTGTTTTATCCTAGGGTATGGAGTCACTTATGAATACTCATAACCAATTGCTCATGAACAAGAACTTAAAACAATGACAGATCTGACACAAAAATAGATATACCTTATATATCTACCTTCATACATGTGACAACTTAATTCATCAAATTCATTATAAACCCTGAATCTCACTGAAACAACCCTAAGGCAATTTTAATCTTTCCTTGAAAGAACCCTAAAACTATTTCAAAATTTTCCTAACAGATGTATAAATTGAACATTCCTTGAGCATTCGATTTAAATAAAATTCAGAACACAACAATGAAGACAAAATGCTCATCATATGTTTCAGAAACTATTGATGGATTTCATTTGTATTCATGATCAAAAGTTGGTATTACATTCAACAATAAATTTCAAAACCCTACTCAAAATATATTGTTTTTAAAATAGAATCTTCTACAACTTGAACTTGTACTTCCAAATGAAAAATGGCTATCCTTTTCCCAGTAGTCTTGGGATCCTTTTATAACTAAGGATGCAACAAGCTATAGACTACATGGGAAAGATTTACAAAATCTTTGCAATAAATTTTGCAACTAATAGAAAAACAACATCAAAACATAACACGAGTGGCAGTATGTAAGCAAAGTCTGAACAAAATTTGTTGTTACATTTGAAAATATCTTTGCTATTCTTTTAGCTTAGCTTCCCACCTGTTCACCTCCTTGGCGGTGGGAAAATCAAAAGTCTTCTCCTGTTCTAACTTGGTAACAACTTCTGTCCACTTGGCATCCATGGTTGTTCTGGCCTCATCAACAAATTGTGTCATATCTGTTTCAACCTTGAAAAGGTCATCAATCAATTCATTGTAATATTCTGCATTAGTATCCTTTTCTAGGCGTTGTTTTATTTCTTCATCTTTGAACAATCCATCAAATTTTGCTTTCCATTCTGATTGTGATTTCAACACACCTGATTCATCATAAATTTTTGGAACCAATGGAGAGCACTTATCATCAAATAACTGCAACTTGTTACCAATTAATTCAGCTTTGCCATTGAAGAATGCATAAGTATCATTCATTTCACTAATTATCTCAATAGTGTCAGATACTTTGTCAGGAAATTCATCACTATAGAAGATAGTTGTCTTCAATTTATCCATTACTCTAGCTTTTCCTGACCAGAACTTGAAAGTGGGCTCCAGAAATGTAATGGCTTCAGCTGCTGTCTTTGAAGCTTCCTGCAGTGAGCCATACAATGTGTATAATACTTCATTTTTTCCCTTCAAAACATCAATTCAATGTTGTAATATAGGCAGTGTAATAGACATGATATCAATACTTGGTCTCTGTGATAGCTCTTTAGATTTTCCTTCTGTCAGTGTTGAGTCCTCTTTTGTCTCCATTACAGAATTTGTCTCATCTTTTTCTACCTCCTGAGGGGCTGCATTCTTCTTACTTTCTTCCAATTCTTCCTATAACTTTTCTATTTGTTCCTCCAAGGTGTGGTTATTAACCAGAACTTCATGTTTTTTTGCCAAGGCCATCATTTGGCCAAATGTTGTCTCATATCTTTTCGACAGGTCCTTTGTTTTTTCCAAATTCATGAAGGATACCTGAGTCATAATCTGGGTGATCTCAGTATCATGGTATTCCGCAAATTCCAGATCATTCTATCATCTCTCTTCTCCTCCCTTATAGTCATAACCAGAGGCTTCTATGTAGCAAAGGCCAAAGACCAAATGGCTAAAGTCTTAGACTTAGGGTCAAATCCTGATCCCTTCAAAACCTCATCAATTTCAATCTTTGTTTTCATCAGAGGGTCTTCTTGCCTTCTGATTTGATCTATAATAAATGTGGACTGTAAGTCCCAACCATGCATCAACAATACCCCACTATTTTGTACCAGCAATCTGGCCTGATCCACAGTGATCAATTCACTCTCAGGATCATAATCCTAGAGTGTTTTCACAATCTCCTCATTTTTCTCTTCCTGGCCTTCACCTGTGATCAAGCTTTGCCTTAAATCCTTTTGCTTCATTTTGATTAAGAAGCTCTTAAATTCTTCAGATTCTATGAATTCATCATCTTTCATGAATTCATTTGCCATCATTACTCTCTCATCAGCTTCTCCAAACAATACCATTTGATTATCCCCCTGACCTTTAGCTTGTGGCTCTTTTTGCATTTGCCTTTTTAATTTCCAAAAATACTTGGCATGCTCTGTTATTACAGCTTTGGCTAAGCTCTTCCTATCTTGTACCATTTCGTGTCGTGTTTTATGTTTCTTCTTGGGTGGCTCTCTAGCAGAAGTAGCCTCTTCACCAACCTCTTCTTCTTCTTGGTGATGTTCTTCCTATTGTTCCAAATGCTCTTGATCATGTAGTGCAACCGCAAGAGGAGATCCTTGGGATTGTGCATCTTCAGCACTAAGCTGTGGTACTTCTACCATCAATGTGTCATAAGACTTAAGCATCTCTTCTATTCTCTGCAAGTATGGGAGGTCAGGAAAAAAACCAGAAAAAGTCTTGTCTGATTCTTTCCAATCAGCTTCTTCCCTAAGAAGATATTTCCATTTCCTTATCCTCTCCTAGACTCCATGCCTATCCAACTTGTTCCTTACAATATCTTCATCATCCATTGGCTCATGATCTCTGATTTTATGCCAAGGAGTCATAGACTTCAAGGCTATTTTTACAAACTGTTCTAGATCACATAACCTAACTAATGTTGTGGACATCTTATACTACTTCAGGAAATCATTGATCAGATAAAAAACTCTCTTCCCAATAGAGAAATCAAAACCCACCCAAGTACCATTTTTATGTCCCTATAAAAACTCTATATCAACCCAAGTAATTTGCCAAACAAATTCTAAGAAGGCAACCCTAAGAAGCACAAACTTAGGGAGAATGTGAGGTGGTTGTGTACAACCATATACCCTTATGGCAGTAATATAGTCAAAGAAGAAAAAATCACCCCAGTTGTGAGTAATTGGCAAATTTTGAACAAATTCCCAAGGTCTTAAAACTCTTCTAACCTCAATTGGAAACCTCTCCCTATTTGTTCCCGATAAATCAAAAATTGGATCCACAATCCAATTACAGAAACATACAAAAGATGAATTCATAGATGAGTTGTCCCATATCTGGGTCCACCTTTGGATTGGCGCACTGACACCATACTCTGAAACAAACAATTTGAGCTCTTT
The DNA here is from genome assembly GCA_018584345.1 of Thuja plicata. Taxonomy (NCBI): domain Eukaryota; kingdom Viridiplantae; phylum Streptophyta; class Pinopsida; order Cupressales; family Cupressaceae; genus Thuja; species Thuja plicata. The sequence goes on along the minus strand of MU227709.1, from coordinate 722,641 downwards.
ATCCATGGATTCCCTGTTAAAATATAGAATCATACACATTAAATGTGAATAATGTTTAAAAGTTGGTACAGGGGCATCTAACTATATTTCTACCAATGCAACCTGTATAGCTTCAACTATGTATCCCACATAGTCATAATCTGTATTGACCTCTGGGTGCTGGATATTCATGGCCGTCATGAGCACGTCTTGGGGTACAGTTGAATCTCCATCAAAACCTAACACTCTAGTTAGGCCATACACTGTGCATTTTATATAATGGTGAAAGAGGGATAAGTCAAAAGGCGGTTTAAGGTTATCTGGGACTTTCACCAAATTTCTATCTACCCTGGGCATGAATCTGGGCATATCAAACTTATTGATCAATTTCTCCCTCTTTTTGTAATCTGCCTAAATTTTTTCCAAATCAATCTCTGTGCATAATGCACCAGTGATCCCAAAGACCTCTGCTACTGATCTCCTATCTATCGACACTAGGGTCTCTTTATTTTTCTTTCTGATTACCCTAGCTATTGGGCAATAATTCTTAGCAAGTTCCTTAATAAGGCCTATATCAACGTAAACATCAGGCACAATCAACTTTGCCATATTTGGTTCCCAGGAATTGCAAATAGGAATTGCTTTAACCCTATTATTCCAGAAATAATGGAACAAAGTATTACCAGAGAAATTTGGAGTGACAGGATTTCTGCACTGGCACCATCTATCCTTCCATTCATCCCAATTGGTGTTGTTTGCAGTCAATGTTCTGGGAAACAACTCAGAAAATTCTTCCACATATCTCTTTGTTGTAACTTTCTTCTTTTCAGACCCTTGTGAGGCCGCACTGGTAGTAGCTTGACTCATATTTCTTTCTCAAATTTCTATCTCAGAAAAACAAGCTTTGTTGCTTTCATAGCAAAATCTTCAAGGCATAAACGAGAGTTGTACAAAATCAATCTCAATCATTCAAATTTATAGTCATCTAATCAGCGTCTTGTCCACTTGAATGCCAAATTATCGCACTTGCAGTCTCATACAATCATCTCTCTGTAACTAATGTTGTCATTAATTCACACTGTTTGATCCTTGCTGGAAAAGAGTACTCACTTTTTCTCTTTTTTCTTTTGTAAGCCTAGAATGAGCCACTTGTCAACTTGTCACTTACTCGTCGTCCTTTGCTTACATTCAAATTTGTCCTTGCGAGTGAGCGATAAGACCTCTTCTTACAACCAGTGGCACACTCGCAGTCTCTTCTTTGCTTGGGCTTATGTTATTCATGACTGAGCGATGACCTAGATGGAAAATTTATCATTTAGCAATTGCGTACTTGCTACCTCTTTATCCTTTACATTTACACTTGCGCGAGTGAGCGGTAGCACTATTCTTTATATCAATCGCGGACTCGCTGCTCAACACTTTACCCTTTTGAAACCCGTGAGAGTGAGCAAGTAAAATTTTATCACTCAATCGTTCCTTGGTCACGCACTCACTGACCTCTAGCTCATCATGCTTGGATGTGCCCGAGTGAGTGATGACTCAAAACAGTCATGAATCATTTGCCAATCGCACAGTCGCTATGCCTTTTTGATTTGTTTTTCTACCTCCGCAAGTGGGCGATGACCATTTTCTTTATGCACTTTTTACTTGGTCGCTCAATCGCTCTGCAAAATATTTCAGCTCAAAACTATCCGCGAGTGAGTGATGACCCTTTTTTTATTCATAGTCGCGCACTCGCTACTAAATTTTTTTCATGATTAGATCCTTCGCGACTAAGCAAGTATCTTCACAAAAACTTTATAATTCATCAATCGCTCACTCACTGATCTTTTTTGACTTAACTTCCTTCATGAGCGACTGAGCGACAATCTCCAATTTCCTTCATCACGCACTCGCGGGCTCAAAACTTTAATCAATACTTCATCTGCGAGTGAGCGGTAACCAACATGATTTCTTTAGTCGCACACTCGCGCACTTTAAAACCTTGAAAACTTCCTATGCTAGTGAGCGACTGGAACCATCTGATGACCAAAACATAATTCATCGCTTACCCGCGCTGCAAAAATAACATCAGTTAGAACTTGAATGAGTGAGCGACACTTATAACCTGACTTCCTCGCGCACTTGCGGGCTCAAAAGATATGAACAAAAATTTAGCCCAAGTGAATGACTAGACTTCACTTTATATTACTCGCTTAGTCGCGCACCCAAAAATTAAAGACATAAGATCACCGCGACTGCGCGATACACCAAAAATTAACTGCTCGCTGACTCGCTGAGCTTTTTAACAAAGGACTTAGACCTTCGTGAGTGAACGAAAAACAAATTATTTCAACTCGCTCAGTCACTGACTAACAACCCGACATTAAAAAGAAATCCTGATTGCGCGATTAACACATTTTAATGACCACGTCGCTCACTTGCGCTGCTAACTTAGCTCATCCAGACATGACCGCGACTGCGTGATTCAACCAAAATGACTCGTCGCTCACTCGCTCACTTAGAAAGATACTTTAAAAGCCAGCGCGACTACGCGACTAAAGCTTGATACAAGGCATTTTGAAAACTTAAATACAATTTGACTTTTTGGCATGAAGAGACATGGATTTTGAACCAAAAGACGTGGGAAAATTGCCAAAGCTTAGAATTTGAAATTTTTTCAATATACAGTGCTAACACATACAACACACATTAAATTTATAATCATCCATTCACACATAAAATACAACACAATCCATTTCTTATCTTTACAATACATATGCACATATACACACATATGTGTGTATATATACATATACATGTGTGTATATATACATATGTATATATATACACATGTGTGTGTATATATACATGTGTATATACGTGAGTTGGCCTACTGATGGAGAACTTGTACTCTTGAAAGGGAGGTCACAAGTTCAAATCCCACTGGGGGGTAGGGTATGTACACCTCGTTTGTAGCATAATGGATGCCTCCCGCAAGGAGTATGGGGTAGTCTCATATTGTTGTCACCATATGTAGACCCAAAAACATATGGCTGGTATAGTGGACTATAAACAGGCCTTTCCTTTCCTTTTTTTTATACACACTGTAAGGTAGAAAATATGGATAGGGTTTTGAACAATGGAGACTTTCTCATAGATGTGTCCCTATGCACATATTCTCTAATTACATTTAATTGTAATTGATAAGGGGTGTAAATTTGGAAATGAAAGCAAATAATAATGGAATAAAATACATACATCTGAAAAAGAACCTGCTGAAAACCCTGTCAGACGGTCTCCAAAATAGTTGATTTTGGCAATCCTGTACCGAAACTGCGAGATCTACAAAACCCATAAATCTTTTTCTTTTCTGAGAAAGGTCAATTTTGACCTAGTTGAGAATATCGACCCTAACCCAGAATTTCCAATTCTGACCTAGGTCAAGGTTGAGGTCATCCTTGACCTAGGTCAGGGTCGACCTCGAACCAAAATGTCACCCTTGACCCCAAAAAGTTGACCTGGACCTGCACAGCTCTAACGGAAAATCTTTTTTGCCGAAAAGGGTATTTAGATCTGAACTTTAATTCATTGTCCCGAACCTGTACCTGCAAGAAAAATGGTTTGTTTATTGGGGGGAGGGGTTTGCCTTGGTCAAACCCTGGTTTTGGAATTAACCTCAAATTATAATTGAAATTGCATGAGTAAAACAAAGTAAATAAACAAATTCACCTTGCTTGTAGAAGTCCTTGTGGCGGATTCAAATCTGTGAATCTACAAGTATGTATGCACCAAAAAGGATGTAGAATGTAGGATGTAGGATGTCTTCAATCAATTGCATGTAAATCTTCAACACCAATCTTGAATGGATCTTGGAAGAGGAAGAGGCTTGGAGGAATGTGGATGGAGAAATCTTCAACAAGAGAGTTCCATAGAGCTTTGAATCCTTCAATGGATACCAATGGATCTCCTTGATGAATTGGATGCTTGAAATCTTGAAAGTAGATGCTTGCTTCAAATCTTGCTTCTTAGATTGTCTCTTCAAGTCTTGAGTGCTTGTGATTATGCTTGATGATGGTTAGTCTTAGAGAAAATGAGAGGAGAAAGCTTCCTTACATACCAATCAAGGGAACAATCTTCTAGAGAGGCCTACATAGGAGAATTAAATTCCCATTAGACCTATACCCTTAGAAGTGGACCTATATTAAATATAATTTAATAATCGTTGCTTCAAAGACCGAAACAGTCGACCCGAAAGCGGGAATTAAACTTTTTCGAAGCCCGAGATCCAGAAATCTTAGAAATCTGGGATTTGGACCAAAAGTAAAAAAAAAAAGGTCGATTGTGACCTAGGTAAAGGGTGAGGTCTACCTTGACCTAGGTCAAGGGTGAGATCAACCTTGACCCAGAAAGGTCGATTTTGACCCTAAGGTCAAAAATCCCAGTTTCTAGTTTTGGATGTCAGAAAACAGGCTGGAAAAGTGGGAAATGGGGCATTATAGGGGAAAAATCCAGATCCAAGTCAAAGATTCATTCAAGGCGCTTGACATGACCCCAAAACACTTACTCGAAAGGCTAAACCAGTCTACAATGGAAGTGCTTCCATTTTTTGACTATACATTTAGCCCCCACTTTAGCAAGAGTATGGACTCAATACAAACTCTTGGTAAAGGAGATAATAAAGAATAGATAATCTTATTGGAATCAAAAGTGAAAAATAAATCCTCAAGCCCCCAAGGAACTTGAGTATTTATCAACCCTAAGATCACAATAAGAGAGACATCACCAGTCAAAGAGAAAAAGAGAGAGGGTGTGATTAGCTCGCCCAGTAAGATGTGTGTATCTCACTGTGAACGACAAAAAGGATAGGATGGCCCATCAAGAAAGCACTTGATAGTCACCCCATAAAGTTGTGCGCCTTCTGGTAGCTTTGTGCATTTATGTAGTGCATCTTCTGATGGATTTTATGAAGTACCCATGGATCCATATCCTTATATCACCATGGAATACATTTGTAAAATGCGCATCTCTTCATGATTTAGAAACTTATGTGCGTTACCTTCCAAAGATTTAGCATATTGAATTGTAATTGAATGTGTATCTCTTTAGGATTTAACAACTTATGTGTGTTACCTTCAGAGGGTTTAGCATGCTGCAAAACAAAAGGTTAGAACAAAAATGCAATAATATAAAACGAGGGAGGCTGTATATATACCCCCTTCCTTAAGATGGAAAAGTACATACTATTTTGACATATTAAGGAAACAAAAGAACAAGGATAAAGCCTTCTTCAACAACAAGACAATATCCATAGACAACACCCAGTACAAGCCAAGAAGGTCACAACTCCTATGAGGCCATGGAAGGGACGAATGCAAAGAGATATCATGCAAGAAGTGAAAAAGTAACCCTTGTGAGGGATAGTACACTATTCAGTTTCCAAGGTGAGAGATTTATCAACCATGGAAAACCAATGTCAAACAACAAAATAGGTTATAATCAAGGACATAGATCCTCATTGCAAACCAAAATTTTCATGTATGATTGGATATCACATAATAGATAGAAACTGCTTAACCAAGGGAAGAATGAATCCCAGAAAGATAGAAAAGAAGGAGATGGCATCCTTGCCCCCCAAGTGTAGGAACAAGGATGAAAGGGGGCCTATTATATCACTCACAATACTATGCAAGACAACGAGGCCCCAAAGATTAGGCTAACATTGTTTACATAACGTAGAGTTCTATAATATGAACATAAATGTTATTTAGAGAAAAAAGGATTGAAATACAACTTATTGCCACATGCTATATAAATAACTTGACTATCAAATGTTGCCAAATATTATAATGTAAAGCTTGACATTCATTAGTAGAGTGATATGAAATCTATGATACAAACAAAAAGGAAGAGGTTCCAAATGTGGACTACATTTCTTTTTGTGTTTAGGTCTAGTAACCATCTTAGCATGAAGGCGTTTAGGAAAAAGAACTTCTTGGTTAAATTCCTTCATAGGTTCATCATGTTTTGAAGTGTTATTTGAGATGTTGGTAATATTGATGTGTTGTTGAGGATTAAACCCCAATCCATAAGAATGCTCATGCCCCCCATTCTATAAGGGCATTTGAATTCCCTGTTTATGCTTACCACATCCTTGACCATGGAATCCTTGTTTAACTAGTAAATGATAACTAGGAGCATAACAAGAAGCCATATCAGAAGGAGTCAATGGAACTTCAGTAGTCACTATGTCATTACTAGTAGGTTTGACAGATTCATAGTGGGTAGAAGCAGCGACAAATTTATTACGAAGGGTATTAGAAGTAGAAGCAAAAACTCATTGTTCAAACTTTCTTTGTGGCTTCATAAAATCAATATTAGAAACCTTATACTCTCCAATAAAGTTAGGATTAAAATCCAAGGTTCCCCAATCATCTCCAAGAAGAGCATTAGAGGAAGAAGGATTACTATTAGGAATATGATTATTGTAGGTTTGAATATTCAAACAAGGATTTGGTGCATCATCTGCATGAAGTGTATACACCATGTTATTGTGAATAAACTTGACTTTATGGTGAAGGGTAGAAGGAACAGGATGCATCTCATGAAACCAAGGTCTACCCAAAAGTAAGTTATAATTAAGAGATCTAGGCATAACATGAAAAGGAGTATTCAGGATGACCAGACCTACTTTGATAGGTAAGGTAATGATGCCCAAAGTGTTCTTATCAATGTTATCAAAGCCATGTATAGGATTATTATCAGGTTGAATAGTTGAAAGATCGGCTTTAATTGCTTTGAGCATGTCCATGCTACAAATATTAAGCCAAGATCCATTATCAATCAAGATCCTACAAATGATACTCTTATTGATAGTAAAAACAACCACAAGGGCATCATATTGATTCTGAACTTCTTTAGAAGGTAAATCCTTTTGAATAAATACAATGTCAGGAGGACCTGGGGTAACATGCATGCATTGTAAGAAGGCATTGATGTTCTCTTGGTTAGGAGGTGGAGAGGAAAGAGTTTCTAGAGATTTTTTTAAGGCTTCATGGTAGGTAGGTGAAGTTTGAAGAAGCTCCCATAAAGATATCTTGGCAGGGGTATTGCGCAATTGGTTTATCAAATCATACTCCATGCTAGGAAGACGGGGTGGAGAAGGAAGAATGGGTTGAGAAGGTGGTAAATAAGTAGCAACCACCAAATTATGTTGAGGGTTATTCCTTGTACGATAGGTGTGAGCTATCGAATCTTGATCATTGAAAGACTCTAAAGATTCCATAGGTTTACCTTGTTAGAGTAATCAGTTAGTTTACTTACTCTTTTTCGCTTAAGCTATCTCTTAGGTGCATATAATTAATACTTTATATTAATTATATTGCGCAACCTAGCATTTCTGTTTTAAGTTTTGTTCACCTTTATAGGTTGAACTTTGTAATATTTTTTCATAACTTAGAGAATAATATCGTGACTCTTCTTTTGAGCATCTCTGACTTCTGCTTTTTCGTTTTTGTGCTTCTACTTTGTATCAGGTCATTTGCATGCAGGTGTATTCAGGTTCTATGGATTTGCATGTTTCTCAAATCCTACATGGTATCAGAGCCACCCTGCTGCTGTCTGGTTTGAAGGTGTTTGAAGCCGTGATTCGAAGACGTTAGTCATAGCCTCTCTGGGGGTTTTTTTGTGATTTCTAAGGAGGCACTTTTTTTTGGAGCCGTTTGAACCAAAACGGACTCCAGCATTGCATTCAGAAGGCCCGGGAGAGTCAAAATACATATAAATTTTGACCATTTTGGTTATTGTGCCCTCAGGGAAATTTTTTTGGCCTACTAGGGTCGTACGGACACGCAAAATGAATTTTTTTTTAAAAAAAAATCATTTTTTAAATGATTTTTGGCGTTTAAATTATGCCTGTAGTGTTAAAACCCTCTGCGCCACCCACGCGCCACCAGAGGGCCACCGCCGCCAGCGGTTGCACCGGCGTGCCACTGGCCCGCCTCCAGCGCCCCACCATCGCTCTCCCACCACTCAGTCACCACCCTCCCTCCCCTCGGGCACCACCAGCGCCCCACCTCCGCTCGGCCGCCGCCTGGCCTCCACCCGATCTCCGCTCAGCATCGGCAGTGATGTCAGCTGACGTCACCAGGACGTCAGCCGACAGCCAAACGGCCGTCAATTTTAAAGCAGTGCCTGTGTTTTTCCAGCAAGCATACACTTTGAGGATCCTGTTGGTTTTTTGCTCGTAACTTGAGAAAACGGACTCGAAAATGCAAGTATCTTATATTGTCGGAAAGGTCTTTCCAAGACAGATGTAATGATGCTATTTTGGTTTCCTGATTCAGCCATTTGAGTTCTTGTTTTCAGCGTTGAAGTAGAGGCTTCATTTTCCCTTCTACTTTGCATCCGGTGTTCAGGTTTTTCTCTAGTTTTCTTTGTGCTTTCAGTTATTGGTTCTTTGTTGTACGGGGGTTAGAATCATACATTATGGGGGGGTTTGTTGCTTTCTATTATTTACTTTCAGAAATCGACCCTTCTACTTCCGTCTTATTCTTCTCTCAATGTCGGACCCCTCTATGGCCTGACTGACACCACATAACTATCACACATGGAAGCCACACATGACCAGACTCCTCATGTCACGAGGTTTATGGTCCTGCATGGATGCAGCTCATCCAGTTCTTCAGAGGCCTTATGAGGCGCTTATGCATAGAAACAGGATGGATGAGGCAATGGGCCTCATTGCCATGAACATTTTAGATGGGTTGTTGTTCCACCTGGATGGTCTGACTACACCCAGGGATATGTGGGACAAGTTCTCCACCTTATTTGGCACCA
>MU227709.1:698929-710979 GCA_018584345.1 Thuja plicata | reverse complement strand
GTTTAGAACAATGGAGATTTGCCCATAGAAGTGTCCCTATGCACATATTCTCTACTTACATTTAATTGTAATCGGTAAGGGGTGTAAATCTGGAAATGAAAGCAAATAATAATGGAATAAAATACATACCTCTGAAAAAGAACCTGCTAAAAACCTTGTCAGACGGTCTCTGAAATAGTTGATCTTCTACATCCTAAACCGAAAATGTGAGATCTACAAAACCCAGAAACCTTTTTCTTTTCTGAAAAAGGTCGATTTTGACCTAGTTGAGAATATCGACACTGACCCAGAATTTATGATTCTGACCTAGGTCAGGGTTGAGGTCATCCTTGGCCTAGGTCAGGGTTGACCTCGACCCAAAATGTCACCCTTGACCCCAAAAATTTGACCTGGACCTGCACAGCTCTGACGGAAAATCTATTCGCCGATCCCAAAAGTTTGCCAAAAAGGGTATCCAGATCTGAACTTTAATTCATTGTCCCAAACCTGTACCTGCAAGAAAAATGGTTTCTTTGTTGGGGGGAGGGGTTTGCCTTGGTCAAACCCTGGTTTTGGAATTAACCTCAAAGTATAATTGAAATTGCATGAGTAAAACAAAGTAAATAAACAAATTCATCTTGCTTGTAGAAGTCCTTAAGGCGGATTCAAATCCGTGAATCCACAAGTATGTATGCACCAAAAAGGATGTAGAATGTAGAATGTAGGATGTAGGATGTAGGATGTAGGATGTCTTCAATCAATTGCATGTAAATCTTCAACACCAATCTTGAATGGATCTTGGAAGAGGAAGAGGCTTGGAGGAATGTGGATGGAGAAATCTTCAACAAGAGAGCTCGATAGAGCTTTGAATCCTTCAATGGCTACCAATGGATCTCCTTGATGAATTGGATGCTTGAATGCTTGAAAGTAGATGCTTGCTTCAAATCTTGCTTCTTAGCTTGTCTCTTCAAGTCTTGAGTGCTTGTGATTATGCTTGATGATGGTTAGTCTTAGAGAAAATGAGAGGAGAAAGCTTCCTTATATACCAATCTAGGGCACAATCTTCTTGAGAGGCCTACATAGGAGAATTAAATTCCCATTAGACCTATTTTAAATATAATTTAAGAATCGTTGCTTTAAAGACCGAAACAGCGCCAGACCCGGAAGTGGGAATTAAACTTTTTCGAAGCCCGAGATCCAGAAATCCTAGAAATCTGGGATTTGGACCAAAAGTCAAAAAAAGGCCGATTGTGACCTAGGTCAAGGGTGAGGTTGACCTTGACCCAGAAAGGTTGATTTTGACCCTGAGGTAAACAATCTCATTTTCCAATTTTGCATGTTAGAAACAAGCTGAAAAATAGGAAATGGGGCAGAATAGGGGAAAAATCCAGATCCAAGTCAGAGACCCATTCAAGGCACTTGACATGACCCCAAACCACTTACTCGGAAGGCTAAACCAGTCTACAATGGAAGTGCTTCCATTTTCTGACTATACACACACATACACATGTGTGCATATATACACACATATATGTGTGTGTATATACATACATATATACATATACACACATGTGTGGATATGTATACACATATATGCATGTATATACACACACAAATACATATATTTGTGTATATACACACACATACGCACATATACACACATACACACATTTGTACATCTATCATGTCACGGATCTGACGAGATGTTAAATTTGCTTTTGTAAAAATTGGAATTAGAATTGAAATTCTAATTCCACCTATTTAGGTGGAAGATTGATATGCCCATTGTGGGGCAAAATCATAATTTCGTAATTCCAATTCCATTTTTATTCATGGACCCAAACATGGAATTTGACATTATCCAGAATTAGATAATGCCAATTCCAGTCTAATTCCAGCGCCCAAACAGGCCCTGAGAAAAACTAGTAATTCTAGCTCTCTTACAAGTTTTCAGTAATAAAGACAACACATGCAATAAATTTGAAGTGTACAGATTCGTTATAGAAGATCTAAGATTTTAGATTTATTCCCCTCTAAAATAAACATATAAACCCAACTCAAAACACCATATGTAGTCACTATGAAATATTACAATAATTTAATCTTATGAATCTAGATTTATTTCTAGTTATTTCTTACCAAAACTGTTTTGTTGTTGTGCATGCTTATATTGCTTATATATAATATAAGATTTCCTCAGTGTTGTATTCAACCAGTCAAGTTTAAAGTTTTAGTGGGCTCTATAATTAGCAAGGGAGGAACAGAGAGATTGTATGGTAATATAATGACATTAAATACAATGATTGAATATATTGCATAATCATTTATATTTTAACATTTAAAAATCCTTAAAGGAATGCAAGTGAATCCTATAAGGAGGTGCTTTTTAATTATGATTTTTCTTTGAAAAATTAGTCTGCAAGTTTTGATGTTATCATATTTTGACAATAACTTTACATTTTATTTATTGTTATAGATTTTAAATGATTTTTTTGCTACTATGCTTTATTTAAAAAAATATCGAAATGGCTCATTTTTTTGTTTGTTCATCTACATTCAATGTTCAAAAAAAATTTATTTAAGAAAAAATATTGAGCATTTTATATTTCAAGAACTATTAAAAAATTATGAGTGAAGATACATTTTGTAATAAAAAAATAAATTAATGATATCATTCACTACATGTTTTCTTTATTTTTAATAATGTAATGCTAGGATTCATTATTTATTTTAAATAAATTAATATGAAATCACTTTAAGGAATTATATATAATGAATTTGAAAGGTTAAAATTGAAAATAAAATAAATTTGATAAAATAAATCATTTATTAATATGGAGTAATTGTCATTACATATTTACTTCTGGGGACATAATTATTTTAATTTATATATTCATAATTCATAAATAAAATTAAAGCACATTATTCTCCGTAATTTAAAATTTTGAATCACCTAGCAAAAGTGATCATTAGTCTGAATGATTCATTTTGTGTCATTTGAATCTCTCCAATTTGTCTTTATATTTGTATCATTTTTCTTACTACACTACAATTTTTTTGGTATCAAATAATTTTGGTTCACTTTGATTCCTTGTCAAGCTGTCAAGTTTTGGGGATTTAGAAATCTTCATGAAAATTTTAATAATGTTTAGAGAAACTTCTTGAAAGGCTTATCATATTTTTTCCTAATTCTCAAACTTCACTTCTTGATATATAGACTTATCACTCATTTCAAAAGGTATAAAACTGCACAAAGTCTTAAGGAACAAAGCAAAAAAGGTTTTCAAGGTTGTCAATGTTAGAATAACTGAGAGGGGCCCGGGTGAATCAGTGGCATCAAAAATATTCCAATAAATCAACCCAAAAACTTATTATCACAATTATAAGCCTCTAGTTATCTTCAGTCCTACAAGATGAATGCCTTGAAATAATCTCAACAAATAACTAAAGCCCGGAGTTCACTGTTAAACCTTATTCTTAATGTTTACCAGTTAGTAGTCTTTCATTTACCGAAATGCAGTAAATTACTTAGAGTATACCGATCAATCCAGATTAGTTATGTGTAATGCAAAACACTAAAGTAATGACTCATAAACACATTGACACATGGATTTTTAACGTGGAAACTCAGTTAAGGGAAAAAACACTTGGGACTGGTAACCCAAAATTTTCACCCTTCTGAAGTGAGCTCAGTGAAGAGCCAACCCTGTTAAAGGTTACAAACACACTGTTAGGTGTGACCTTGTTAGAGGATTTAAATAGAATAGTTTGTCACTTGATATTTGGCATCTCTATGCTACCTTTTATGATCAAACCCAGTATAGTTTGTCATGTGGTATCTGACATCTCATTCTATCTTCATGACCAATTATTTTCATAGTCCTTGGGATGTATCTCAATATAGAAAGGATTGTTAAGTCCTGCTCGGTTAAGAGACTTTCTGATCCAATGGTTAAATTGAAACAGTAAATGATATGTTCACATATACAACTATACTTTGCATATTTTCAGATCTATTGTAAGCTCATAATACCTTTCTGATCAATGTATCTTTTCAATAACTTTGCTCCACTTCTTTCTGCTCAGTGATGATGTGCTTCTCTGTTGCTCGGTGTCCGCAGAATTAGCTTTGTTCTTCAGCTTGATTGATCATGACTATATGAAGTTTGTTCTTCACCAGTTTCTTTTCAGCATCATCTTCTTCTATTCACCCCTTTTTCACAATGAATTAGCTTGTCTCTTTATAGACATGACTTCACCGTTTCTCAATTCTTAACTTTCTTGTTCTTGGCCTGATTCGCAATCCTACCCAATCTTGCTTTAAAGCTTTACTTCAGTTTTATCCCATAGATTTCTCCTTGACAACTGGAATAAAACAACTTTAAATCTTTCTCTTATCTCTGGCTTTAACTTGTCGATGAAAACAATATTAACAACCAGTTAACTCCTTTAGCTCTTGCCAGCTAAGTCTTTTGTAGTTTCTGAACTTCAGTTCCTTTTAGTGTTTTAACTCCTTGTTAGTTTTGGTCAACACTTCAGTTCTCCTTGGGCATCTCAGTCGGGCTTGTCTGTCCGTCGGGCATCACTGTGAAGTTCTGCTCGTCAGTAATGCTTGTGATTCTGCTTGTCGGTAATTCTTGCTAGGGTTTCTTGCACGGGTATCACTGTGACTTTCTTCTCGGGTTTCTTTGTCCGTCAGGGTGCACTGCCCGTCGGTGTTTGTAGTCACTTAGTGAATACTAAACTTTTATGCATTACTAAAAACATAACCTTTGTCTTGCTAGTTCTCTGAAGTCTTTGACACTATGTATATAACCAATCGGATTATATCAAGTTGACATCAATGACAATACAGTATATTAACTGATTTAATGTCTTGCATTTTCTTTCTGTAGCTTGGTGATCATCAACTTAACATCTTCAAACATTCAATCAGTTATAGTTCATCAGCCAACATTTCATATCACTAATAAAGTTCACTTAAAGCTCACATTTTTTATTGAATATTACCAAGTTTTCAATGTTAGAAAGATTGTAAGTTTGTGAAATTTTTACCATGATAAAATATACCTCATATTTTTTTGGAAATATGGTAAATTTGTGAAGTTTTTAAAAAGTTCCAATGGGTAAAGGAACCTAATTTATCACTCAAGACAAAACAATTAGTATTTTAGAGAGTTTAAAAAAATTTAAACTAGTGGTAAAATTCAATGTGACTTAAAAACTGACAAGCTTAAAACTCAATGTTATAAAAGGGACTTCTTGTTTCATTTTTCACTATTATATACTTAAATAAAGGATCTCTATTATGTATTTTAAAACACATTGCTAGTAACAACTCTATAAATTCCCCCAACAATTTGTATGTGTTACAAGGTAAGGCTAATTCATCCTTTACTAGATTATTTCAACTCTATTTTACATTTTCTTGCATGTTCAAAACTCTTTTTACCTACCTAATAATAAAACTATAAATGTCAGTATGGAATTAAACATAACATGAATTGCATCCAACGTGTTTTCTTCACCCGTTGTATGATTTTCATGGCTAAGTATGATAATGGAGTTAAGGTGAAGGTAATAAATGCATAAAGGATGGAGTTAAGGTGAAGATAATCAATACATAAATAATGGAGTTAATGTGATCAAGGTAATCAATGCATCAAGAATGGAGTTAATGTGAAGAGCTAATCAATACATTTGTTTGATATCACATTATGGTCACAAGAAGCATTTACTTATTCAAAAACTATTATAGAATATAGTGACACTAAAACACTATAACCAATATAAAAGATAATGGCTAGAGGAGGTAATACCTCACTATTTTTTGGATGTTTGGGCATGCAAATCTTTGTGTAAGCTATTCATTATTTTTCATCTATGTTAGATCTTTTTTCAGGCATGATGACTATCCCTTGACAGTATTCTAGGCCTATAACTACATTCAACACCATTGACATGTAGAACAAATGCCTATAGGTTGTCAAATGGTATCATGGACTATCGTTTCTTAGTTGGTGTCACGTGTGTGCAACAAATTTATATGCTTTCCTTTAGTGAGATAACTACCTTTCTCTTCATGTTTGTTTGATCCTATATATATTACCTTCCAACACTATTATTACCTTCCAATAATATTATGTTCTTAGAATTTGTTGATGAAAGATGTCAAAAGTAGGTGTGCAAAATACTAGCATAAATTTTCATCCATGCAAGATTCTTCCTTAAAAATAACTCATTTGATTTTAGATTTATAATTTTTTTTGGCATGGATGGAGGGCTAGGATTTGATCTTGATAGTGATTTAAATCTCATTGGTGGTGGAGTGGATATGGAGAGGTGTAAATCATTAGCTAGTTATCTCATGTTGATTCACGAGTTGAATAAATTGATTGATTCATCTTATTTACTTGTATTTCTTCATCTTCTTTACCTACTACCCATTCCACACATTTTTTTTTGAAATGGTGAGATGGAATTACTCCATGATGTAAAAGAGGTAAGTTCACCTTGATAGGATTTCAATGTAAATATGAAGCTCTAGGTTGAACTACATAACCTTAGTTCATCATGTTTTTCAACTTACATAACCTTAGTTCATGGTTGGCAATGTGTACTTTTTTTTCTCAATTGATGTTATCTCAAACTAAAGGTTTGATATCACAACCTTCCTCTTTAGGTAAAAGAGGTATTTTTACATATAAGATTTCTTTAGTCACTACATTTTCTATTGTAGTTGTAAGGTTTGAAATAGGGTTCTTTAGGATGCATACCTTAAATCTTTGTGGGGTTGCGGAGAACATAAACCTCCTTTCTCCTCCTTTCCCCTAGACACCCACAAACTAACAGGGAAGCATTAGGTAGCACTCCAGGGTACAAAGCTTAGGGGGATAACATGGAATGTTAGCAAACAATCTTCGGATAACGCAACACATTAGCAACAAATTTCAAAAAACATGACCTATTGACCCTTATATCATAGAGTTTAGCCCATGATGAATGCGTCTCATATCTTTCTCTCTAATAAGATTGATATCTCTCTTTGTAAATCTCTTCCTTGTTTGGAAGTATGTCAAATATAATTGATTTGTCTACTAAGTTTGAATAATGTGGTATTCTTTTCCTTCCTCTCTTCATTGCCTCTTTTTGGATTTGTATTGTTTCATGGTGGTACATACTTTCTTAGTATAGTGACATTTGTTTATCATGTAACATTATTTTCTTATAAATATCTATTGGTTACTGTAGGTAGGGTTTCTACCAGTTTCAAATAAATTGACACAACTTTTTCAAAGCTCTGTCAGGGCCAACACGTCACATTATCTTCCCCAGTGGCCTAACACATCATGTTTTCCCAAATTCACATTTTTTCAAGGGCAAAAAGGCATCTTTGCGAACTGGCGACATATTTCTCTATTTCACACTTAACTTTGGTGAGAAGAAAGAAGGAAGTGCGAAATGGCAAAAACTTCACCATTTCACAAAGATGCCTTTTCGCCTTTGCGAAATTGGGAAAACGTGATATGTTGGCCCACCCGAGAAGATAACATGATGTGTTTGCCATGGCAGAGTTTTAGCCCATGATGAATATGTCTCATATTGGTTATCTATATTGGCCTTAGTGGTGGAAAAAATAGCCAAAAGTTTCCAACATGTGTAATGGGTACAACAATCACACATTGTTAATATTAGTTGCAAACATGTATTGTTAACATTAGTTGCAAACACTTTTTTGAATATGGGGAGGGAATGTAGGGGTTTCCCTTTCTCATTCCCAACTCAAAATTTACACATAAACTGTTGGATATTTTTGCCACCATTTAGCTCATCACAAATAAGCGATCTGAGACATCTTCATCATGCGATAAAACTCTATCGGGGCCAACATGTCATATTATCTTCTCAAGTGGGCCAAAACGTCACGTTTTCCCAATTTTAGAATTTTGAAAGGGCGAAAAAGCATCTTTGCGAAATGGTGAAGTTTTTGCCATTTCACACTTCCTTCTTTCAGCGCGCTAAAGTTAAGTGTGAAATGACAAAATATGTCACCATTATGCAAAGATGCATTTCCGCCCTTGCAAAATTGCAAAATTTAGAAAACGTGACGTGTTGGCTCACCAGGGAAGATACCTGACTTGTTGGCCCTAACATAATTTTGAAAAAGTTATGTCAATTTCTTTGAAACTGGTAGAAACCCTACCTAGAATAACTAGAGAGAATAAAATACATATCTTAGCTCTCCACCAATGAAAAAACCTAAAAAACCTACTAAAAGAACAACTAAAATAAATCGAAACCCTACCTAGAATAACTAGAGAGAGAATAAAATGCATATCTTGGCCCTCCACTAGTGAAACTACTAAAAGAACAACTAAAATAAATCGAGAAATTGACACCTATACATCAAAAAGATCGATTAGATTTATGTATCCCTTAGCCTATATAGAGCAGCCATTGAGTAGAAGAGCGGTCTCGGGTGGATTATTTGCCCAGACGGGTGTTGCAGGCAGATCTGAAGTCGGACTAAATTTTCTTCCCCAATTTTCTTGTGGTAAAATATTTCCAGCACTTGCAGACGAAGAGAACGATATTTTCTTGCAATTTTTCTCTTTAGACTGTCAAAAATCATTATATATCTACTAAGTTTTGCAGCTTTTGTTGCATCATTTTTTTTTTCAAATCTGAAGATGATGGCCAATTCCAGTGAGGAGGAAATCGACATTGGTAGATACGACGAAGAGCCTGAAGCTCAATTCGTGGAATTGCAAGCAGAGAATCATATTGGGCAACAAGACAGTGATAAAGATATTACAAAGAACGATGAAGATCAACAAGAAACAGAGTGTGGTGATGATGATGGACTTGAAGGGGTTTATGATGCTGCAAATGTTTCGGAAGGATCTTCTGAAGATGAAGATACTCGGGAAGAACAGATTAATGAAGAGGGTATTGTGTTTGATGAAGAAAAAGATGAGGAATTGTTAGCTCTTCCCCGTCACGGGACTCAAATTTTTATAGCCAATCTCTCTGGAAAAGTTACAACGGAAGACTTGAGAAATCTCTGCAGCATCATGTATGGAGAGGTTGTGGTTGTTACTGTAAATTGGGAGTAAAATGCAGAGAGGGCACATGCCTTTGTTACTTTTAGAAGAAA
This sequence comes from Thuja plicata, assembly GCA_018584345.1. Classification (NCBI taxonomy): domain Eukaryota; kingdom Viridiplantae; phylum Streptophyta; class Pinopsida; order Cupressales; family Cupressaceae; genus Thuja; species Thuja plicata. Next base: position 701,843 of record MU227709.1, on the reverse strand, counting down.
AAGGGCTGCAGACGAGGCCATAAAAGAGCTGAATGGTAGGGTTTGCAAGGGTAGGGAAATTAGGGTTTCGCAACACCAAGCAAAGAATTGTTTGTTTCTTGGCAACATCCCATTTCATTTGAAAACAGAGGATGTTGCAAAAAGGGTTTATGAGCAGGGCCCTGGATTTCAGCACTTAGAGCTGATTAAAAATCTAGATGATTCCTCAAGGAATCGTGGGTCTGGCTATGCTATTTACTATAATCAAGCCTGTGCTGAAAAATCAATGAAAAGCATTATAGATTCTCAGTTTATGTTGGAAGGCAATGTCATAAATGTGAAGTGTGCATCCAAATATGAGTGGTTGAAGCAAGTGCATGTGGGTAATTTGCCCGAGAATGTCACAGAAGAACAGATGAGAGAATTGTTTAGCCCACATGGAGAGATCACAAAGGTTTTTGTTTTTCCACGGAGTAATTTTGCTTTTGTTTACTTTGCAGAGGATTCCAGTGCTGTGAAAGCAGTTGATGAGTCTGAGAAATATGACATTGAGGGGCATGAATTGATTGCCACCATGGATAGAAAAAAAGGCGAGAAAAAACCCCCGTCTCAACATAGCATGGGGCATTACAGCTATCCATTACAGATGCCAAATGGTGTATGTTATATGGTCATGGTCCAAACAATGGGTATGAAGGCTTTGTTTCTTATCAGGCTACACTAGTGAGACTTCCAGACGATAGAATTGTGTATATGGTACAACCAACAACAAATCTGGTGGGTGCATCTGCAGCTCCTTTTGTAGCACAGGGATCTACTTCTTTTCGAGCAAGATCAAATTCAAATAAGTCAAGTGATGGAATAAGATCTCATTGCAGCCCAAATGAAAGAAATAATTCATTTAGATCAAGTGGAGAAAGAAGATATAATGGCAGTCCTGCTCAAAGAAATTATTCAAATAGATCAATTGGAGAAAGAAGATCTCATTGCAATCCTGTTCAAAGAGATTATTCAATTAGATCAACTGGAGAAAGAAGATCTCATTGCGGTTCTGTTGAAACAAATTATTCAAATAGATCAATTGGAGAAAGAAGATCTCACTGCAGTCCTGCTCAAAGAAATTACTCAATTAGATCAAGTGGAGAAAGAAGATCTCACTGCAGTCCTACTGAAACAAATTATTCAAATAGATCAAGAGCTGAAAGATCTTATTGCAGTCCTACTGAAAAGAAGTTCAAGGAATTATGGTTCAAGAAAATCGGGTAGGAATGATGAGAGACCGTCAAGCAGCCGACGTTTTCGACGTTACTGATCTCTTCAAATTTGGAGTTAGATATGAAGGCTTTAATTTCACTGTTGCATAATTTCAAATGATAAATGATGTTCCCATGCCTTTTTGCTATTGAAGGAACTCAACCATTCAATTTTTCTCTCAGTTAAAAAATTAATATATAAATACAAGTCTTGTTACGCCGTAGGCGTTTCCCTCTTGGAAAGCCCCGGCCTGATTTGAGCATCCAACGGTGCCAGCTGCTGGAAACGGCAATGACTACCATTGAAACAATCCTGAGCGTCCGTTGGAATGCATCAGATTTAATGCCACTTTACACTTGTAAATAACCAAAAGAGATAGCATTTTTCATTTCTCCGTCACTGTCTTTCCTTGGTAGAGGATGCTTCTGGTTGGTGTTAGGATCTTTTATCTGTAGAAGGGGATATTGGTGACAGGTGGTGGCAATATTGACATGTTCAGTCAACAATCTGAATATCCTGATTCGTTGAATGGTAATCTTCCTTGCATCCATTCCACTGTGTCAATTATATTCCAGCACAAGAAGACCGTTTGGACGGAACTGGAAGCGAACGGTTGCCATTGTTCCCTTGCAGCGGTTGGGTTTCCCTTTAATGGGCTGTGACTAAGAGTGCGGTATTGTCAGAAGTGCTACATTCTGCAAGTTATGGGTTAGAAAGAAAAAAATCTCTCTTCTGCTTACTATAATGATTCTATACTTCTGAATTAATAACAGATTTCTGCTATTTAGTCCAATTGATATATAATCAATGAAAGGCTCATCTATTGTGAAACTGTTTCAAGCAATCTACACAAATGAGACTGGCAAAACTGATGTATCTGAAACATCATATTATAAACAATTGTGTGTAATCTGTTTCACAATAGAATTATCATTGTGGTTTGAGCTTCTCTTTTAATAGGAGTTCAATGCAATGTTCTAGCTATCACAGCTAATAAAATTATCACAAATGACTATCACAGTCGCTACTGATGTCTCAAGTTGCAAGCTGTAATGGTCCAGCTGGTAAAATTATTCCGCTCATAAAGAGCCCACCAGTTTTCCATTCTTATTGTAAGTATTGGCAGTGACACCCAACACTAAAAACCTTACATTCTCTGATTATAGATCACATCTGAGCCCTAGCAGAGGGCATATAACAGAAACTCAGTGGTAAACACCCCATATTGCTGCAGAGGTCCAGGTTAAAATCTCAAAGCTTGATGTTGTTGATTGTGGAATCGGTATACATATTCAGATGCTTCGCTTAAGCTTAAAGGTAGCTTTTCTAAGTTTGATTGCGTTTTGCTTCGATTTAGAACAGGGGATGCAATCAACTTTCCAAGGCCGTGAAGGCAGGATATCTGGGACTTTTACTGTTGCCCTCTTCACTTAGTAATCGAATACCACGAGAAATTTTACATTCTTCATGGACTTCAAAAATGGGGGATGAAAGCATTCACTTGAAGCAAGGAGTAACAACAGAGCCTCTGTCTCAGATTTCATCTTACATCAGTGGCTTTCCTCTTTTGTGCCTGGCATGAATCAATCAAAAAGGAAATCGAATTAGATCATTCTGTATCTTGGTTATGAATACTACTTATTTGGGTTGAATTCTCATCATTTGGAAATGGAATCCTGGG
>MU227709.1:657997-680388 GCA_018584345.1 Thuja plicata | reverse complement strand
CCCCCCTCCCTCTCAGTGTTTCTAACACTACCTTGTTAAGGGATTTAACTCTCCTTTTGATAGTCACCCATTTAAAGGATTTAGCCTTTAGCTGTTAGGATGTTGCATACACTATTGGGAGTAACCTTGGTAGAGGATTTTGATCACAAGCTGGTTAGGACATTCCTTGAAAATGAACTCAAATAAATTGATCTAGAAGTAGCACACTCTTCTTGACATATCCACTTCAACATTGTTCAATTCACTATTATGTTTGCACAAACATCCATTGGAACCACTAAAATAATCACATAAACAACCACTCTCAATTACTCTTTAATTTCATCTCTTATACACTCATTTAAGTCAATGGAATAACCCTAAAACGTGTTACCTGAGTCGACCTCCAAATCCAAAACAAACTCCATAAGTGATCACGCCAACATAGGAAATTGAACTCCTCAAGTTCGGCCCTCAATAATATAATTCATAAATAAATCAACTTTGACACATAATTGATCCCAACCTTGATTTCATCACCTTGACTTGACTGGTTGATTGTTCTTGTCGATATCACTAGTGTTTCCTCCAAATATCCATGTGCGGTGAATCAGCTTACACAATCATAGATGTAGGTAAATATGACTTTGTAGATACTGCCTATAAGATCACATAATCAGAATCCTTCAGATTATCACCACACACTAAAATTACCATCACAAATTGTATTATCACTGGTACACTGGATCCTTAGAAAATCCTTGCACAGCCACCTTCATCACCGATATAACTGATTTGACCTATAAAGTAGACTTGGTTCCAACAATGACAACACTACAAAATTCACCACATGATCTAGGATATGATCATCTTCATCAGATGCCAACAACCCTTAATGAATCCTAGGATTAGAGGAAACTTATGATTGATATTAACCAGACATATGAGGAAGAAAGAGGTAGCATGCTTCTAAGGGAATATGTAACTAAGTCATCTCCAGAGCTAGAAGAAGGCAAATTGGTTGACGAACAAGATGGGAGGGACACCTAGAAAATTTTGGCCCTAATCCCAAATAGTGAAATGCCCCAGAATGATAAATTATTTAATGAGGATCCATCTGTCAAACCATAAGAGAAGAATGAAAGAAACGCCACTAAATTAGTAAACAACAACCTAGTGGATGAAGTATGCAATGAGGTATTAGAAGAAAATATGAACAGTTGTATAGCAGATATGATTGACATGGATACCATAACTAGAGAAAATCATTTGTTAATTACTAGAATTTTAGAACTTGAGGAAGAAGAGAGATCTCAAGAAATTCTAGAAGAGGAAATGGTGGAACTTGGGGAGAGAGAAAAGAGAAGCTAATTCCAACCTATGGATTTCACTCACTGATTTTGAAAAAGATACACCGAGTGTGCTAAAAGTTCTAAGAAGAGAGGCAAAAAATATTTTGTTGGGCTAAGGGAAAAGGATGGTATGGCAGAAGACTAACCAAAGATTACATCTTAGTTAATGAAGGGAAGGGGAAGTACCTTCTCACAGAGCCATGAAACTCATATCTTAGAATGTTATGGGCCTCAGTGCCCTTAAAAAGCAGTAAATCCTGAAACGTTGCATTACTAAGTTTAAACCAGATGTTTTTTTTAATTCAAGAAACTAAAATGGACAAGATGGAACTAGACACTCTAAAGAAAAAGTTGGATATTTGGGAAATAACAAGAGTCTTGGCCGAAGGAGCCTTTGGAGGCTTAGCAGTAGCTTGTGACCCTAGGTGGACATCTTTTTCACTGAGCAGTTACAACAAAAATTGGATTAGTGGAACAATTAGCATCATAAGAACTAAGCTACAATTTGCAGTAATCAATGTAGATGGCCCTATTCAGAACACATCTAAAATGAAAATTATTCTCTACCCTGACTCTTTACAACCCTAATCCAAAAATGTATGTTTTCAAATCCATATCCCTACATACAGGTATCTATAATACACATTGTTCGTAATCAAGGATTCCTCCATACAATTTAAACTTATGCAATTAAATTTTTACAATTTGGTAAAACCTTAATGGATATACAACAAAAATGTATCTTTTTTAAATCATTATCTCCTACGGTTTTCATACAAATTCTCACAGAATACCAAACATGTCATAAACATAACTCACAAGAGCAACCTAATCATCTGTATAAATTATAGAAATAAAAAGAACCTTAACTCAAAATCTAATCACAATTAAGCAAGCACGGAGAAAACAATCTTTCCAACAGAAACTACAAAAAATATTCAGAAAATTCTACCTTGAAAACGTCAGGTAGACTTGCTAAGAAGAAGAAGAAGAAGACTTCACTCCCAAGCTTTAAAAATATATTATTTAACTTGAACATCCGTGCAAAACATAACCTGTCTCTTAAAACTTCTATTTTAAAAAAAATCTATTTTTCGTCTCCTTCAAAAAGGCCAAAAAACTCTAATAAAATAAAAACTATTCAACTAGAGTTTCTAGAACAACTTCCTAAAAAAATTTAACCTTAAAAATATAAAAGAATTATTTTCTTTATTTTTTTAAATAAAATCAATTTACTTATTTATTTATTTTTAAAAGAAAGAAATACACAATTTTCTTTCTCTTTCTTCTTTTAATATCAAATAAATAAGTATTGTTTATTTATTTATTTTCTTTACCCAAATTCAGTATATATATATATATATCCTTTCTTTTTTTTCTTTTTTTTTGTTTTCTTTCTTTTTTTCTTTTTTTTAGTTTTTTTGTAATTAAATAATTAATTCTCCACAAAACTCAATTTTTAATTAGATTTAAAACTCAATTTATTATTATTATTATTTAAATACAATTACATTGCATATTATTATTTTTAATTAGGAATAATATTTGTAGCATATTAATAATTTATTTATATTAAATATGTCTTTTAATTTCCATTTAGACATAATATTTAATTAAATCTTTAAACTTTATCTTTAGACTTTTAATTAAATACATTTTAATAAATCCAGGTATTTAATTAATCCATATTAACTAAATATCTATATATTTAATATTTTATTATTCTTAGAAGGTTCAATTATTTAAACTTTAGAATTAACCTTTAATTACTCTTTTACTTACATCACGACAAAATACCACATTGACCTTCATGCATGCATACTGAAATCTGACCAAATCAAAATGCAGAAAAGATGCAACAACATAAGCGTGCTCAAACAAGGGTTCACGAATTCACGTCACCTCGACCAATTCGAAGAAGGTAGTCAACCATATACTTGTCCACTATTTCAAGTCAAATGAGGGCTTATGGTAGGATTTAGGTCTGAATGTTATCTCCCCTCTCTGATCATTGAGATAATGTGATAGGGCATGCTCATCCTGACAATTCAGGGAAGTCTATGCCCGATACCCGCATCACAAAATCGAGCATGTCCATAATATAAATAATAGACAATGATAGGGATCAGTCGATCGTGTGGATCTCACAATGCAAGTGACTACGTCTCTGTCCTCTACCACATCAGACACATCATACATGAATGTAAGATAGACACGCCACACATCAATATAAAACATATATGCTAACCATACACATGCAAGTATGAGGTCAGTAAAATCATCCTAACATATGCATAATCATCATGAAAATAACCAAAATATTCTGACATCAAGATTGAAAAGTAAATTATGAGTGGGCACTACATAGATTTCATGGAATTGAGTCAATGATGCCCTAACTTCACACAAAATTGGTCTGAGGTAGAGATAATGGAAAAGGTAACATCTACAAACTTAGTACCAGCTTTGATGGGAAGGGTGATGGAACCTATGATGGGACAAGTGAAACCATCATGCACCTTAATCTCAACATCAAATTTATCATATGTATCTTGATGCAATTGTACATCTTGTGTTCATGTTTGTTTATGTATGTTAATGTGTTGTTTAACTGCTACATACTAAGAAGTTTGCTAGTATTACACTAAGGTTATAAGATTCATGCTTGAAGAAAATTATTAATGTTCAATCAAGTGAAAATTTAAATATATTGAACAATCACAAACACCACCCCACCCCATGCACACATACTCACTCACTCTCGGTGTATTGTGTGCCCTAACTTTATTAGTATAAAGAGGCACATTATTTCCCTCAATTGTACTTGAACTTCACATGACAAAACTAAACTAAATTTGACCCTAAACTAAATTTGACCATCTTTATCAATTTGATAGACCACTTCCTCTAACCACCTTTTATTTATAAATAAATGTAACATAATCTTTTCATAAAATACAACACATATAATCCGACTGAAAAGTAAAGTTTTTACATAACAAACAAACATACTCCTTAAAACACTCTAAGAACATAGCTACATATCGGTGGACCATCTACATATCCGTTTTTACATTGCAACTATCTCCCAACGATTGACAGGAAGCCATCGGCTGCCCATTCATTGTCTTTGATTGATTGTTAGTGCTCTTCTGGACCATACCTTTTTCTCTTGACTTTCAGAATCCCGGAAGTTTCAGAGAAAAAGAGTTCTGACAAATCTGACGTGCATGCAACGTTGACAAAAGGATTGTATCAAAAGTCCATGCAATAAATTAATTGATAGTAGTTGCTCTCACTACTATTTCAACGATTAGGCCCTGCCCACCTACCAAAAGTTGATCCATTTCTATATTGAATAATCATAGAAAATTACCCTTTGCTTGCTGCACAAGCAATTCTATCCCTTCTGGAAGCACATTATCTTATAATGATAGTGGAGCTTTTCTTAAAGTCTCTTTCGCTTATTCTCCTGATTATCACAATCACGGAAATTTCAGTGTTAAAGAGTTCCGACAATACAGACCTTTTACGTCGCAAGTGGGCAGGAGAAACAAATTGTTAAAAAGATAAACCTCTACAAGAATGACCATTCCACGATGCTTCATATTGAAGGTCTCATGACTAGATTTCTAATAAGTTAATAACTAAATTTCTTTTGGTAAATGTGAATGTCAAATAATATATGAGATGTAATAGTAAAAATGAATGGTTCTTAATGAGTCTATAGAGAATCAAATCTTATTGAATGTAAAAAGAAATGTCTAAACACAGAAAACTAAAACACATATTTTATCAAAAAGGACACCTACTTTTTTTTCCCTCTCTTTTTATATTTTATACAGTTTAGTTTAGTTGGCTGCATAGCCACAGGTAGTACAAACTTACAAAGTTCCAACATCATACAAAATAAGACTGAAATCGTATAAAGATAAAAGCTGATCTGTTCATCGCACACTACAAGTTGAACCAAAAAACATCTTTCCAATTACTTTATAAATAAAAAATCTTCTATAAAATAATATAATACCTTTTAGATAACCAACCACACTATTAAGTACAAAAGTTAAAATAAAAGTAAACTCTCCATACATGTATTTGATTTACTTTCTTTTTGAACCCTAAATCTTCTGCTGGTGAGAAAACAAAAGTATTTCATATAGAATCAGAACAACAAGACAAAAGCTGATCTGTTCATCGCACACTACAAGTTGAACCAAAAAACAATTGCTAAGAGACAAACAAACATCCACGGTATGTTGGATTTTCTTGAACGGCACCTTCCATGGTCTGTTCTGTTTTGCAAGGATTCATATGTTACTTTCAATATATATTTTTCATTTAAAAAGATTCATGAACATACTTTCCAAACTCCTATATTTGGAGGTGTGAACATAGAGATTTGATCAAGCACAAGAAAAGTGACTTGATTGAAGGGAGGTGACCGTCAAATTACAGGCACTCATTCATGCATTGACAACCGAAATATCCCACCTAGATATTGCAAGATCACTTTTTTCAATTAAACATCTAAATTTTAAACAATTTCGAGGAGAGTGTTCGAAAAAGAAGCTTATCACGTTGATTTTAGCGGCTCCACACGTTCTGTCATTATTTATTCGAATTTCGCTACCCGCCTGGTTTTTTTCTAAAGATTGTCATTGCAGCCAATTTGGGCATTTTTAGTTTTACATTGAAAGAGCCGGGCATTTTTCCAGAGCAGCATGGGACAGTATAAATTCGTTCCAATCAATTTGTTCTTATTTCCCAATTGAGATTTCTTCAGCGAAAGATCCAGACATTTTATTCTGCACACCCAACATTCAAAGCAGCGCAATGGAGAGGGATTTTCAAGGGATTGTTGGCCACTGTTTAGCTAACTCATTTTACAACCGTGTAGATTTCAGTTTTAATTCAGCCCAATGCAAGAATTTATGCTATGCTTTCATTGCTAAGCTCTCTACATATTTTTTAAGTAATTGGCAAATCTCGAGACCCGGGAACGATTTCTCTTTAAAAACAATACATGGGTTATGAGTATGCCAGATATGGGGTGCCGAAGAAGTAAAATTATGCAGCAAGCTTGGGAGGAAGTGTATCGTGTGATGAAAGAAGCAGAAGCATATCTAGATTTGTGCTCAGATGAGAACTGGGGGATCAATTCTCTTATTCTGTCCAGCACAGGGGAAGCTTATGCGGTACATTTACATGACCTTGTTTGGTCGCTTGTTTGTCTGGATCTCAATGTCTTATATCTTGAACTTGAAAAGGAGTCTGAACTCTTGCAATTATGTGGAGATGGAGGAAGTTGTTATAATTCTGATTTGATTGACCCAGCTTGCAGAGCAACAATGCACAAATATCCTAATGCTTATATGTTCCCAGGAACTCGAAATTTTCTCTATTCAAAAAGTGATCAACATTTTAGACAAATTTGGCAGAATAGATACTCTTTAGTCCTTGATAGTAAGCCAAGGAATATTGACTCATATGCCCAATGCTTGAATGTACAGAGCGACCTGCTGAGGTACACAGATGAGAGGTACAGTGAAGCAGCCTGCACAAAGATGGGTGATTTCTGTGCAGAGATGTCCAACTTAAACCGAGTTCATGATGAGTATCAGGATAAAAGAGGGTTGATTTTCAGCTCCCAACAATTTTTAGATGCTCACCAACAGTTGGGTCAGGGATCAAGCCTCAAAATGAATGTTGAAGAGGATAGAAAGGCAGGCCTTTCTAGATTCATTGCAGAAAAGCTGCAAGCATCCATTCGAAATGAACCTCCAATTAAAGGCGGTTATGTATCTCCATGGCTGCAGATCAATATCGAAGACTTGATTATCAGCCACAAATCAATAGGAGAGGGATCAAGTGGACTTGTACATGAGGGTTCGTGGCTTGGATTGAAGGTTGCAGTAAAGAAACTACAAATGGATGAGGTAACACTAGCAGAAGTTGCTGTTCATGCAAAGTTGTATAATCCTTTTATTGTTCAATTGATAGGTGTCTGTGTTACAGAGAGATTTTGTTATCTTGTGATGGAATTGGTGAGCTCCAGTTTGGATACAATTCTTGAAGAGAGGTTGGAAAGAAACAAGCCCTCTTTGCCGCTTCCAGTTGCAGTGGACATTATGCTTCAAATATCTCGGGGAATGGAGTATCTTCATAGCCAAAAAGTCATGCACATGGATCTTAAAGCAGCAAATGTCCTCATACAACCGTCAACAGTGCCAGAATTCAAATATCAAGGGTATGGACGAGTTAAGCTTTGTGATTTTGGCCATTCCAGTTTGAGACTACACAGTTTTCGTTGTTCAGATTGGGCAAAAGGAACTTCTCACTGGAGGGCACCTGAAGTCTTTGAGTATCCCCAACAAGGTTTGGAATTAGAGGCGGAGCCTCTAAAGGAGTATACCTACAAAGCAGATGTCTATAGCTTTGGCATGACTTGTTATGAGATTCTAACAGGTAAGCAACCCTTTGAAGATGTTCAACTTGCCAAACATGTCTTCAGAAAGATAGTTCAAGGTGAAAGGCCAAGTTTGCCTTCGTCCTGTCCCCTGGTATTAGCAGACTACATAAGAAAATGTTGGGACACAGATCCAAACCGTCGTCCTTGTTTTGCCCAAGTTTCAAACTTTTTGAGGTACATTAAGTTGTTGATCATGAGAACAAGACATTCTTGTGATTGGGATTCCTTATCTGCTCTTTGCAAGGGTTTTGATAAACATGAACTTGTCAAGTGTGGTGGTGAAAGAGATGGATTAGATGAAAGACCACCCTATTTAGAGGAAGAAAGGATTATAATCAGAGCCCTCGATGGAGATTTCCCTGGAACTTTCTTCCCCCGCCCTCTTTTGCATCAGATGGCCCGACCTTCAAGTCCCAGAGTTAAAGTTTTTGATAACCTTCCTGATTACATTCAACAGTATCCTTACGAGGAAATTGTGTGGGCTACGGATTGTTTTTCTAGGAAATTTTCAGGAGCTTCGCGTGTAATGTGGAAAGGTATTCTAGAAGATGGAACACATGTTGCTGTGAAAGAACAATTGAAATTAGAACTTTCAATGGGTGAGATAAATATATTGTGCCGATTGCATCATCCAAATATTGTACGGTTGCGTGGTGTTTCAGCAATTTCTTGGCCTTCGAGTCCACAGCAGTGTAAGACCTTTCTAGTCTATGATCAAATGGTAATGGGTTCACTCAGTGCACTGCTTTTTCGCGCCAGGAGCATTCTTAACTGGAATTTAAGGAAAAAAATAGGCTTGGGCATAGCACATTTCATTGCTTATATCCATGATAACTATGGCAAAAGGAGAAAGAGACTCCTGGATTTACATATCAGTTCAGATAACATATATCTGGATGAACGATTTACTCCTAAGTATTGTGGCTTTGAATCGGCAACATATATAAACAATAGCAATTCTGAAGTGAAACAATTGGAACTGGCACTGCAACTTGAAGAATTTAGAAATGTAAAAGATTTTGGAGTAATTCTGCTAGAGCTGTTGTCTGGTTGTAAATGGGAGAATATGCAATATTCGTTGCGTTCTATTCATAATTCCATCAAAACAGAAGGGTCTAAATTCCTCCCACGCTTCTTAGACAAAGAGTTGCAGGGAAAGGTAAACAAAAGGGAAGCAATGAGATGGGTGAAGCTTGCCTTGTGGTGTTTCTCCAGGTATCCAACAGTGCAGCCTACCATGAACCAAGCTGTGCTAGTCATGAAAGGCTTAAAGGAGTTTTCAGCATTGCCACCTGCTGTGATTGGATAGAGTTGAAATGAACAATTTATTCACATGCAGCACTGAAAGTTTATTGTTTAAGAAAATTAAATTGCTGCTCAAACAGTCTTGCTGTGGTTCAACAAGCAAAGGGGTTGTAATTCAATTGATGAAGACGGTGGGTGTGTCATGCCATACACCAAGATAAAAATCGTCAGCAGTGAAAGCCAACTTAGATCTCTTGACAACTTTGACAAAATGGATCCTCCTTGCTGTGGCATCTTAATTCAAGGAGACTTCTGGCATAAATGTACATTAATTTAACATGTAATCAGCTGCTTAAGGGCAGAGATGCCCATATCTATGCAACTCGGCTGTATCCATAGAAAGACAGAATGGCTCAGTGGAGCTTCCCTCAGCTTTGACTTACTGACATTTTGTACAAACCTATTAGCTAGCCTGAACTCTTCTGCAGCTGAAAGCTTTTCATGTGTAAATCCAACTCACCTACTCGATTAAGCAGCCTCAAATTGCTGCACTGTTTTATTTATAGAAGCAAATTCGTTATTAACAGAACTGACAGCGTGAGCAATTTAAATTTCGCATCTTTAGTAAAAATTTGAAATTTGAATTGTTGACTGACAACTTTCATCTTGTGTGGGCCTTCTTTTATATCCCATTCTTGAACAGTAAGGCCATTCCCTGCCACTGGTTTCTAAATTTACTTCATATTTCATGTTTAAGGGTTATTTTCTAATGCTATCATGTAATGTTGCATGCATGGAAAATATGTTTTCAGAACTTCTGCCATCACCGACAAAGAATTTTGGCAGGGCTCAGTTTGCTATACAGTTTCTGGATTTGATTGTGTAAAAAAATTTCCCATCAACTTTTCAAATCACACTATGTGATCCATCATCAAAATGCAAGAGAGCCAAAGATACAAAGGTTCAGTTTTCTTCACTCTAATAGCACAGCGTATGACTCAGGTTATGAATGGTTTACTGAAAGCTCGTAGAATATTGCATCAAAATACATGTTTATTCTCCCGCTTAATCGTAGAGGCTATAATTATTTGAGTTCTTTAAATTTGTAAAGGATTTGCAGTGGTAACGGAAAGCAGACTGCTGTATTAAAGAGTCCAGGGCTTATCGGCCACTGGCATCCAAACAGTTCCCCTGCATCTTAGATCTTGCTTAAGCCATTCCAGGAGCCTTTTGATACATGTGGTGTGATATCTATTCATTGGCTTATAAAGGGTAAGCATTGAATGTCTCAAAGAAAATAATGTGGACACCTCTCATCAATTATTCTTCTAATAAAAATTAATTAAACTAATGGCATTCACAATTTTTATTTTCATCTCCCAGTCTTCATTTAGAAATATAATCCATCTCTTCAATTAATTATTCTTCCATTTAGAATCTTCTTCTCCTCTCTTCAGTTAACTTACTTTTCAAATGGAAATTTGATGTCACATTATCCATCATTTTAAGTGAATATCTGTCTAAATCTTCTCAAATATTTGAACTGACAAATTTTCATTTTCCGTCAAATTAACTCATCATTACCATTCTTATCCTCATCTCCATCTCAAAAGTCTGAAAATTCAACATACATCCACCTCGTTATCCCTTCAGAAATTTGTAAACAGTTATAAACTTATATGTGCTTTGTGCTAAATTCTGAGAGCAACATTACCACACACCCATTCTTCAAGGTACAATTTAAAGCAATGGAATTAAGCAAGGTTTGTGCATAAAGATATTGCTGGTTTCATTATTTTTTGTTTATACATTTTCCTTGAACTCCATAGAGAGATTTAAATGATTTTATTTCTGTTTTTATTGCTTGTTAATGTTTTTTTGCTGATTGCAATCATTTCTGATCCACAAATATAGTAGCGGAAATCTCCAACCAGGAATATAACTGGGCTTTTTTAAACAAATTATGAATTGGAATCTTGGACCAACCATTCTTTGCATAAGAACAGCGAGCAAGTCTCTTTTTATCTTCTTATTAAAGGGAAGGTTCTGTACAGAGGGGATTATTTCGGCTATGAAAGCAAAACAAGATAAATCCCCCAAATCAAACTGGACTGGGGATTTTATTATTGCAATTTTGTCTAGCTTTCTGACAGGAGAGATATAACTAAATGGCTCAACCTTGTGATTCCAAGTGTTCTAGACATACTGTTGAATTCTAGTTCTGGAGAACGCTCAATGTATGAGATTTCTGAAACGTATATTTATTTATTTGCGATTTGCAGGGAAGTTATGGATAAATATGGCAAAGAAATTTGCGAATTGCAGAAAAGTTGTGGATAAATATGACAAAGAAATTTACAAAAGAGGAACTACTGTGCAGATGCTTTCAAGGGACATTTTCATAAAAAGATAGAAAGTTTACTTTACCAAGCTGTGGAAGCAGAGAAGATAAATTTGCAGTATAATATCATTCGCAATGCCCTCAGGTGGAGCAGTACTATGATTTCCTCCTCACCTGACCCTAATATCCTTGAAATTCTTCTTTAACACATTATCCATGGTCTGCAAATTCGCTGGAAGACAACACTTGGCTTAATACCAGAGCATTCAGGAGGCATCCATTGTTAAAAACTTGATAAGCAGATGCAACGGAGTCGCAATGCATTCCTTGGAATGGGGATTTGTTTAAAAGTTCTGTTCATCTTGCTCTAACATTGACCTAGGGTTGTGATTTCATTCATATTCTTTTGTGATATTAAAAAAAAAAACTAGTGCGTGCACCAAAGCACAGGTGCAAGGGTTATGTTCATAGCAAGTTAATATATTATTAAACATTTTGATATGTGTATATAAGATACATTAGTTTTATGTATAATATTTTATATATAAAATAGTATTTCTTTATACAAGTTTAAAATCTATTAGTCAATTGTTTATATAAATTTATTGACTATGAAACAAAAAGGTTTTTACTACTTCAATAAAAAAATGAAAAGTGAATAAACATTTACACACCCAAGCAATTTAAATATAGATAACATATATTCTATATAACCAACATTCAAAACATAAGATTCATTATAATTCATCAAAATAAAACAAACCTCAAGTTTTGACTACAAGTTCAAAATTATCTTTTTCACCAGTTTTCAATATTTTTGAATTATTACTTCTATTAGGTGGATTTACCATTAGAGTTGATGCGCAAAAGGTTTGCAGTTTGAGATATATGTATTATTTTAAACCAAATATTTCTATAGGATGACTTATTTGTCTTAACTCATCTAATATTTTAGTGGTAAGGATTCAAAATATGGATGGAAAGCTAAACTATTGTTCTATGTCAAATGTAAGAGTGAGAAATGTTGGTATAGGCTTAGGTTTTACTTAGATAGTCGACATAAGAACTTTAATAGATATTAGTTGCACTTTATTTAATATTTTTTATTTGCATGCATTCAAATTGTTTATGCAAATTTGTGATGAAAAACTCAATTTAAAACACATTTCTGACATGGGGATGTGAATAACGTGTGGAAAAGGTGTGACATATATGTTCCACTAGAAGTTGCATTTGAACATCTACCACTTCCAAATAGAATGTTTCTAGAATATCATCGTGATTTTTTGGGGGCAAGTCTTAGAAGTCAACTTCAAAGGTCCAATACAGGATCAAAATTGCGTAAGATATTTCTATTTGTTGAGCAACCCAAATTAGGCTAAAAAACAAGTAAATTTAAAAGAACCATTAATGAGGAATCGATAAATTTTTTAAAACTTGTAGCGCAAACTATTTAAAACAAAACTAAGATTTATATCTAGCAATGAGGTGCAACATTAGGGTTCAAAAGCCAAATCAATGTCAAGCCATTTGCAATAGCCAATCTCTCCTAAGTAGTAATTTATTTCTTTCATCCAACTGGAGCTTCAATGGCCCGCATAAAATCATAGGATTAGTGGTCACCCAAGAATCAAACCCAACCATATCCATTCAGCTTGCAACCCCATTTCAAAACCTTTAAGCAAGTATGGTGTGTAATGAACCATTTTTTAATGACAAGTATTTGGCAAATGTTTAAGCCCTTTATGAATTGTTGAAATGGATATATAATGCAAATGTGTTCTAAACTATTAGATAAATTATCATAAACAATTTCAGTCTGAAAACTCTTCTCTAGCGAATGCATTCCAACTATTCGACAAAATGTCAATACAATAAATTTGTGAAAGTTGTGGTATTTTGGGTTCATAAATGTTCAGATCATTATAGTTGCAAGTTTGATCTAAATATCCTGGTAGAGGATATTGTCGGGCATGTTAGTTTATCAGAAGAACTAGTCATTAGCAACAAGTAATCAAAGGTTGACAAAACAATTTTGGGACTACTAATAATGAAGTGATGTCACTTATTCCTGTATCTATAACTATGTTTTTTGTGTTGAATGTGTTGTTCTCATTTGTGATGGTCAAATGATTAATGTATGAAAATATTGTATTGTGTTGCATCAATTGTAGATCAAGACGCATAGTTCATATGTGAACTAAACTTGGGCACCAATTGTCAAGGATGAGACACCTTGTTGAGGGTGTTTATTAATGAATTATGTTTTCTTACATCCAATTCATGCATGATACATTTTTTGGCCCATTATGAGGTTAGTTGAGGTTTTTGAACCTTAAGTAATAAAGATCTCAACTGAAATGAAAAGTATGGATGTCTATGTTAATGAACTATGAAATTCTTCTGATTCCCTAAAATTGTAGTACATAGGTGGGCCACATCAGGTGGAGTTTAAGTTGCATGTCAATATAAATAAACCCTCAATATTGCTTGTAAGTTGAAATTCTTTCTTGTTGACCATTCTTCAATTTTTATTTTGGAGTTGTGACCAATTTAGTAAGGTTGTAGTCTTTATATATATTCAATATGAGAGTTGACATGGTGGTCTTAATCTCTTGGTAAGCATACTGCATGGAAAACTAAACATCCTCACTTATTCCCTGAAAGCTTGCAAGACAAATCCAAGGATCTTCATAGGATTTATTTTTACTTAATTGTTGATCTTTATTCCATTCAAATACATAATCTGAGTCAATTTATAAGGTATCTAGATCTTGGATAACTTTTACTAAATTTAGTCTATGCTATCCAACTTTTAGGGACTAGATAGAATTTTTTATCACTTAAATGGTATCTAAACATGATATGGTATGAAGTACTGGTCCAAATGTGTAGGGCTCTTAGAATAGGTAGAATATGAATTTACTGAGTTGTTGATGAATGACATATAGGGAGATTTAACTAAGAATTTATAAGTAAATAATGATACTTGGATGAGTTATATTGTGGATGATCTGTACAACAAATCTCATTCCTTAACTAAGATATGGCAATGAATCTGTCTCAGAATTTGAGGTATCATTCATTTTCTCATTATTGTTAAAATGATGGGAGGCAATGTGGTATTGTAGAATTGAAGTTTAGTTTTAAGTTCTCTCATATGTTATTTAACTAGCTTGAACAACCATTGGTAAGGTTTTGAATTTGGATATCCTTGAAACAAATGGAAACAAGTTATATAGGAGTTGTTAATAATTCATGATAATTATGTATTAATCTTTTTTACCATATGTGTCTGTGATTAAAGAAGCAAACTGTAAGGTGATTTCACTACCTATGATTGTAAATACAATTGTGCCAAACTCTAGGATTCTATCATGATATCATAATTTCACAACCATGACCCACAATTGTTTTTACAGTCATAGATAATGAAATTGCCTTACAATTAGCTTTTGTAATTGATGACATGGAATGTAAACAAGATTAATACATGAATAGTATCAACAATTACTATACAACTTGGTTCTGTCTATTTAGAAGATGTTCATAATCATAACCCGATCATGCACATTCAAGTTAGATCAACATTATGTCTACTTGGTTTATAAATAAGGCTCTTCTTGGAAAATGTGTCAATGATTCAATTATTTGATGCTACTTACCTCAACAAAATACAAGCATGATTTCTTTGACTATTTCTCTGGCTAGTGACTAATTAAACCTTAAAGCACCAATTTTGAAATAAGATGATTAGGTATGTGGCTTGGTTTGTTCAACAATAAATCCAATGGTAAATCATTGACCCAAAAAGTTGCAATTGAATTTTATACACAACAAAACACAATACATGATGAATCTTGTAGCAAAAAAATATGCATGATCCAACATCCTTCATGTAAATTACAAAGGGTTTCTCGCATAGATGTCTCGTAAATGGCCTTGTATAGAAGGCATATGTTATAAAGTTTACTCTTCTATACAAATTCAACTTGTTTCCATTTGTCAGACTTTACAAATTATCATGCAACTTTACCTGCCTTATATAAGAATGTATTGGATGACATCTCCAATTCACAAAGGGGGAAAATGGTTTTGAAATTTTGTATTGCATAACCACATGAGATTAAGAAATAACATTCTTGTTCCTT
This sequence comes from Thuja plicata, assembly GCA_018584345.1. Taxonomy (NCBI): domain Eukaryota; kingdom Viridiplantae; phylum Streptophyta; class Pinopsida; order Cupressales; family Cupressaceae; genus Thuja; species Thuja plicata. The sequence continues at coordinate 664,848 of MU227709.1, read as the reverse complement.
ATCATAACAAATAGACCATTGCATTTGTACTGCTGAATCTATTTTTACATCTTTGTTTAGATGTTACAATGCCCTTAACCTCGTCATTTTGGGGAAAATTGGTTTCGCAACATCCAAATATTGTATTGGAAAGATCATTGCATCAGTACTGTTGAATCTATTTTTATAGCTTTGTTTAGATGTTGCAATGCCCTTAACCTGGTCATCTTGGGGAAAATTGGTTCTGCAACGTCCAAATGTTGTACTGATACCAAGGGAGCTATAGGATGGGTTGCAATACCATATGCATCATACTACAACAAGAAGAAAAGACAAAATAAATTCATCATAACTTGTATAAATTATTGTAAGCACCATAGAATTGAAATAGGAAAATAAACCAAAGAAAATGACATTAAAAAAAATATATAAATACAGAACTACATATGCAATTGTATAAACTAACAACACTAGAATGGTTAGGGAGTCGATTATAGACCACAACATATGGCTCTGTTGCAGATTTTCCAGAGCTTAAATTTCCATTTTTTTCTAGTATGTCTGTTTGGTGCGGTTGTTCAAGTGTCATATCCACTAGCAGTAATCACATGAGGTTCGTTAAAAGTAACGCACAACTTCACTTGATCCCCAAACTCCCAAAAGCACACAACACTGAAATCTGCAAAATATCACCTGTGAATTTTCAGGATAATTGACTTTTTAGCCTCAGATAAGGGCTAAGAAGTAAAAGTCAAAACCATGATCTCAGTGATTATTATACTCTAAATCTATCTAAACAAAAATAAGTATTGAGCATACGAATTTCTACTACTATGTCTTATTTTGGACATCTGAAGTTCAACGAGCATAAAAATTTATACTATCAGGGTACATTATTTTTATCCATAAAGAAATTATAAAAAATCAGCGTACAAATTTCTATTGGTAGGAAACAATCATGTTTTATCAACTTATGTAGAGAAGGCAGGTAAAGCTTTCATTCTATATGTGTTTCTTAAAAATATTTACAAATTTATATTGCTTTGGAACATATACACATTTATGAATGAAGATTAACTTCTAAATATTGTCATTTTTGTTTTTATCAAGCGTGTAGATAATCTATAGTAAAATTTGAGAGAAAAATGGAACAAAATTTTTAGAATGGTGTAAATCCCTAATGCTAAGAAACCAGATGCCCATTCCCAAATTTCTAAAAATTTGCATTTGGTGATGGCGAGCACAATACAAGAAAGCCACATGAAGGACGCTAGCACAGGTTGTGGAATTTTCTTTCATACCTGCCAATTTCATTTTCTTGAAAGTTTCCAAATCCTTTTTAATGAATCCATTATGTGCATATCATGCAATTATGGCATTTCATGATGATGCAAGAAGGGATAGTAATTAGGGTTAAAGGCACTCCCAAATACCAAACCAGCTTGCAGATACACAATACGGAAGAAACAACACAAGAAGGAGAGAAGAAACAACAGATACTTTCATTAATTAATCAAACTCATTACATGTTGGGCTGTAAGGCCTTCCCGGTTTCGGCCATATATAATCAAATGAATTACAGAATGATCTTCATACATGCGAGGTCACAAACTTGCCATCTAATATCTAACACTTATTCTTTTATCCAAAATCTACTATCTTCCAAGAACTGCCCTTAACACTAAGAACATAAACCAAATATATACAAGAGTCTACCAAAGAAATTGGCACTCAAATCCCAAAGAAAGACCTAGATTTAGGTCCAAACCAATCCCAATGAGAGATCCCATATTAATTACACCACGAAAATTAAATGCAGAAGTCAGCCTCATCAGGATAAACAACTCAGTAAGAAGATAATTGAGCAACAGGAAGAACTCAGTAAGAAGATAACTGAGCAACAGAAAAAAAAAAACTCGGTGAAGGAACCCACCAAGCAGCCAACATACATCAAGACTCGTCGGTAAAGAAGGATAGAACAAGTAACCGAGCAACAACAGTTACCGAGCACTTCACCAAGCAGCCTTCAAACAAGCTAAAGAACAAAAACAAACATATTTTTGGTTGAGCATGATTGCCAAGAATCCAAGATGCTCCTACATAAGACACCTGGGGTTAAATGAAATGATTCCCTAAATTATGTATTAGGTCCAACCTGAAATGAATCCAAGTTAGATACATAAATCCAAGATGAGTCCTCAATCGGTCTGTTCTTCCATTTTATCAAATACTCCATGTATTCCTTTCCTCTTGTACTTCTGCCAACTCTCTATTTCAAAATATGTTCAACTTCCTCTATCTATTTCTTAGGATAATCACTTGGTACTGTTACTTCTTCATTAGGCTCATGATATTCATACAAGTCTGAAATATTAAATATAGGTGAAATATCCATGTCATCAGGTAATTCCACTTCATAAGCATTTCCACTGTCAAATCTTCTCAGTATTTTGCAGGGACCAAATTTCTTCATCTTCAATTTTCCATATGTTCCAACATGAAATTTGCCTTTCTTCAAATGAACTTTTACTGCATCACCAACTTTAAAAGTTTTATGTCTTCTTGATCTATCTGCACTATCCTTGTATTTCTAATTGCTTTTCTCCAACTTCTGTTTTACATCCTCATGCAATGTCTTCGTGAACTCAAAAAACTTGTCTTCTTCAACACTTCTTTTCTCTTCTCCAGCAATGTCTCTCAAATCTGATATACCTCTCGATTGTGTGCCATGAACAATCTCAAAAGGTGTCTTTCTAGTACTTCTATTTACTGAATGGTTGTATGCAAATTCTTCTTGTGCCAACATCAAATCCCAATTACTAGGTGTGTCTCCAACTAAACATCTCAACAAGTTACCCAAACTTTGGTTTACAACCTCTGTTTGTCCATCAGTCTATGGAAGAAATGTAGAACTATACTTCAACTCAGTGTCCAACTTCTTCCAAAGTGTTTTCCAAAATTAGCTAACAAACTTACTGCCTTGGTAATCCATGCAATCTAACAATCTCCTTAAAGAAAAGATCTTCTATATGCACTACATCTGATGTTTTTCTACATGGTATAAAATGTGTTATCTTAGAAAATCTATCCACAACAAAAAAATATGGAATCATAACCTCTTGTTGTCCTCGGTAAGCCAAGAACAAAATCCATGTTGATATCACTCTAAGGTTTCTCAGGAACAATAATCGGTGTATACAAACCTGTATTCTAACTTACTCCTTTTGCAACTTGAAAAACTCAACAACTTTTCACAAATTTCTGAACATCCTTATACAACTGAGGCCAAAAATACCTTTCCTTAAGCAAACTCAATGTTTTATCAATACCAAAATGTCCAGCCAAACCACTACTATGTTTCTCCTTTTTTATCAAATTAGCTCTCATTGATCCTCTCGGTATGCACAACTGAATACCTTTGAACAACATATCTTCCTGAATGAAATAGTCTTCATCCTTACTTGATTGATTTAGAATAGGTGCTCTGCACACTCTCCACTGCTCAATAAAATCAGGATCATTTTCATACAAATGTTTCATATCATCAAAACCAAGAACTTCAATTCTCATTTTAGCCAACAAAGATCTTCTTCTACTCAATGCATCAGCAACTCAGTTAGAAAATCCACTCTTATGCTTAATAGCAAATGTGAAACTCTGCAAATACTCTACCCATTTCATATGTCTCTGATTCAACTTATTCTTACTACCCAAAAATTGTAAAGCTTAATGATCATTATACAACACAAATTCACTTAGCATCAAATAATGTCTCCATTTCTTCATAGCTTGAACAATAGCATAGAATTCTTGATCATAGACAAAATATATCCTTTTAGCATCATTCAACTTTTCACTAAAGAAAGCAATAGTTTTACCTTCTTGAGTCAACACAGCTCCTAATGCACTTCCACTTGCATCACATTCAACTCGAAATACCTTATTGAAATCAGGTAAGGATAACATAGGTAATTCAACAACCTTCAGCTTCAAAGTCTCAAAACTCTTATCAGCTCTATGTGTCCACTTGAATTCTCTTTTGTCTCCTCTCATTGTCTCAGTCATAGCATTACAAATAGAACTAAAATTTCTGATAAACTTCATGTAAAAACTTTCCAATCCATGAAATGATCTTACCTCACTGACATTCTCAGGTGTAGGCTAACTAATTATAGCTTCGAACTTCTCATGATCAATCTTCAAACCATCTACTGAAATCACAAAACCTAAATACACAAGTTCTTCTTTCATGAAAGGACACTTTTTCAAATTTATCAACAACTTTTCCTCTTTCAATCTCTCCAATACTTGTCTTATATGCATCAAATGCTCTTCTCTGGTCTTACTGAATATCTGAATATCATCCAAGTATACAATCACACATTTATTCAAGAATTTCTTCAAGACTTCATTCATTAACCTCATAAATGTACTTGGTGCATTAGTTAAACCAAAAGGCATAACCAACCACTCATACAAACCTTCCTTCATCTTGAAAGAAATCTTCCACTCATCACCTTCTCTAGTTCTGTTCTAATGATATCCACTCTTCAAATCAATTTTGGTAAAATATATTGCTCCACTCAAACAATCCATTATATCATCCATCCTCGGTATGGGAAACCTATACTTAACTGTGATCTCATTTATTGCTCTTGAATCAGTGCACATTTGCCATTCTCCATTATTCTTAGGTGCCAATATAGCTGGTACTGCACACAAACTAAAACTTTCTCTGATCAGACCCTTGTTCAACAATTCATGAAATTTTTGGTTAAGCTCTTCATTCTCAGTCGGTGTCAACCGATGTGGTTCCTTGTTCGGTAAACTAGCTCCAGGAATCAGATCCATACAATGACTAATATCTCTCATTAGTGGAAAACCATTAGGTACATTATCTGAACTGATCTCCTTGTACTCAGTGAGTAACTTCTCAACTTCTACTGGAATTTCATCTTTTGTATTCTTACTCAGTTTGTTAGGAATCAATGCATAACAAATATCATCTCTTTTTAAATTCTTAACAAACTGTCTACCTTCCATCAAACAAACTTTCACAGATGTACATATCTCACCAATAGATTCTTCAACCAAAGGCAACAAGATTTGTTTCTTACCATCAACCCAAATAGTATATCTATTCACTCTTCCATCATGTATAGCATGTCTATCATACTACCAAGGTCTACCCAACAAAATATGACAACAATCCATTGGCATAATATCGCACAACACCTTATCATAATACTTTCCAATTTTCAAATTCATAAAACATTGTTTACTCACCATTAATGTATGCTCATCCTTGATCCATGAAATTTGATAGGGCTTCAGATGCTTCATCCTTTCCAACTACAACTTTGTGACCATATCCTCAGATTCCAGATTCTTCGAGCTTCCACTATCAACAATGAACTTCCAAACTTTGTCTGCAACTCTACATCTGGTCTTGAACAAACTTTTTCTGACAATACACAATAGAATAATTGTCTTCAACCCAATAAGCATTATCACATTTTGGTGTTTTTTATTCAAGCCGACTTGACATGGCTTACCATGTATTTATGAATGGTCAAGTTTGGATTAAATGTGTGGGAGTTGAAGCCTAAGTGTGTAAGATGAAGCAAAAGTGAAAAAGCAGAAGTGTGGAATTCTGTGAAGGCTAAATCAGATGGGATTCTGATTGAATATAGAACACTCAGAGCTGCAATAGAATATCTGATCAGCAAGGATCCAGTTACAATCAAGCAGAGATCTATTGTTGGAAATGAGATAAGTAACTGAGAGGGGAGGGGTGAATCAGTTACTCCAAAACAAATCATCGTCCCTTAAATGTCTAAATACTTTAATACTATTACTCGGGTGTTCCTTCTATAACTCGAGTGTCAAAGCAATCTTTAATGCAATTATACTTAGAGATTAAGTGCAAAAACATAAAACAAGTACACATATGACACCAAGATTTAACATGGAAACCCAATATGGGAAAAACCACCAATGTAACTAGTTATTGTTTTTCACTCTTCTGAAGTGAGCCCTGTTAGGAGCTAACCCTATTAAAGGTTACAATAACACACTGTTAGGTGTGACCTATTTAAAGGATTTAATCACCCTGTGAGGAGTGGCCTTGTTAGAGGTCTTTAACACTTCAATCTGGAAATGTTACCTTGTGAGAGGATTTACAAAATACTATTAAGTCTACTCTGTTAAGATATTTTGATCACTGCTACAATTGTTAGAAAGTAACAATGGATTGACCTATAGGTGTAAGCAATTATTTTTTCTGATTCAGATCTATGCTTGATTGTAACTGGATCCTTTCTGATTAGATATTATATTGCAGCTCTGAGTGTTATGTATTCAATCATAATCCCATCTGATTTTGCCTTCACAGAATTCCACACTTCTGCCTTTTCACTTTTGCTTCATCTTACACACTTAGGCTTCAACTTACTCACATTCTATATGCCTCTTTTTGTGATTCATGGTTCCCAAGCTTTCCAAAGGTGAGGGTTAGTAGCAAAGGTTTTACAAATGATATAAATCCAATATACAAATACTACTAAAATGAATAACTTGAAGCATAACCAATAAAATGTACAAGCAAAGAAAGGAAAACAAATGAATGCAAACCCCAAAGTGCTTGAAGTTTCTATTGTCTCTCTCTACTCATTCTGAAATGTTGTTTTTGATGCTCAGTATTGGTGTGGGAAGCATCTATGACTTGAGAAGCGTCGAGAATTTTCTAATTGAAATGTGTGTGTGATCGCAAGATGGCTTGAATGCTAGAACCAAACTGACATAGTAATGGTGCACAAGAGCTTGAAATCCTGGATCCTTCAAATGGTTATGAAGGGTTTATTATATAGGAA
>MU227709.1:638838-652191 GCA_018584345.1 Thuja plicata | reverse complement strand
AACATGGAAACCCAATATGGGAAAAACCACCAATGTAACTAGTTACTATTTTTCACTCTTCTAAAGTGAGCCCTGTTAGGAGCCAACCCTGTTAAAGGTTACAATAACACACTATTAGGTGTGACCTATTTAAAGGATTTAATCACCCTGTGAGGAGTGGCCTTGTTAGGGGTCTTTAACACTTCAATCTGGAAATGTTACCTTGTGAGAGGATTTACAAAAGACTGTTAAGTCTACTCTGTTAAGAGATTTTGATCACTGCTACAATTGTTAAAAAGTAACAATGGATTGACCTTTAGGTGTAAGCAACTATTTTTGCTGATTCAGAGCTCTACTTGATTGTAACTGGATCCTTCTTGATCAGATATTCTATTGCAGCTTTGAGTGTTCTATATTCAATCAGAATCCCATTTGATTTTTCCTTCATAGAATTCCACACTTCTGCCTTTTCACTTTTGCTTCATCTTACACACTTAGGCTTCAACTTACTCACATTCAATCCAAACTTGATCTTTCATAAATACATGGTAAGCCCTGTCAAGTCGACTTGAATAAACTCTAAATGATAAATCATATTTCAGTCGGCCTCATATAACCATTTAATTACATAATATAAATCATTGTTTGTCGGCTGCAATTGAATGCCCGACCAAGATTGAAATGCCTGAGTGAACTCGGTCAACATTGAACTTCTTCAATGCCCGAACTCAACTCATTCTATTTACCAACTGTGCTCAGTCTGAATGTAGACATTAGTGTAAAACCACTACATAAGTTTATATACATGTGTAACATCAATGCCAATACACAATTGAATAATTGTTTTCAACAATCCTCAAATGCTAGATTCTTTGAGACTCCACTATCAACAATGATCTTCCAAACTTTGTCTGCAACTCTACATCTGGTCTTGAACAAACTTTTTCTGATAGGATCTTTCTTATCTTTCTCACTCCAAAGTATCCTTCTGATCATTAGATTTCCTTCCTTCTCAAGTTCATTTAACGACTCCTCTTGCACTAAATAATTTATGTTGCTACTAACTTTCTTGCTTGCATGTGTACACTCAAAAGATTGATGTCCTTCTTCACCGCAATTGTAACAAGTTCCTTGGAAACCTCTTCTGCTATAACCACCTTGGGAGTAGTTTCCTCTTCCTTAGTATGAACTTCCACCTTTCCATTTGGTCTTTCCTTTATCTTGAGATGTGTCTGAAATTGACTTATATGGTTCAAATCTACTGTTTTCACCATGAGATCTACCTCTTCCTCTAGGGAATCTACCACCTCTGCCTCTTTGTCTTTACTCATATCATTTTTTCAATTTCTCCTCAGCTTTTAGGGCAAACTGGTATGCATCTTCAATGCTCTCCATCTTTACCAAGTTGATCTCATCTTTTATACAACTTCTTAATCCATTCAAGTATCTTGTTATTCTTTACACTTCATCTTCAACATGTCAAGATCTGAAGTCTAATCTATAGAATTCTTTCGTATAATCTTTTATCGAGCTATCTTTCTGGTTCAAACTTTTCATTCTCCTAATCAGGTTAATCTAGTAATCACAAGGTAGAAACTTGTCTTTCAATTTTTTTATCATCTTATCTCATACCTTGATCTTATTTTACCTTTCCTCTTTCGATCCAATTGTAGATGCTCCCACCATAAGTATGCATGACCTTTCAAATTTGTGCTTTTAATATTCACCTTCTTCTCCTCTGATATATTTTCATACTCAAATTACTTTTCCATCTCATTTATCCAATCTATCATTCATCATAATCCAATTTTCCACTATACTCGGGAGGATTAAACTGAGGTGTGGACTTCAAACTTGTCAATGCTCACAGGAATCTCTCTTCTTCCTAATCCATAACAGGTGCAGGTGCAGCTTTGCCTTGCACTTCCTCCAATTCAGCATCACTAACATCTTCAAGATGTCTTCCTTTGTGCTGGGCTATCTCAACAGCTTCCAATCTTACAACCATCTATCTTAGCATATCAGCTAGACTTGGATCTGTATTTCCTCTCCCACAAACCATCTTGAATCCCTCTATAATTGTAGGTCAAATTGCAATTGCTACCCCACAACAATATCAACCAACTAGGGTTAGGGCTTACAAGAAGGAACTTAGATCTCACCTTCACTCTGATACCATCTGACGCAAGGAGGGATAGTACTTAGGGCCAAAGGCACTCCCAAATACCAAACCAACTTGTTGATACACAATACAGAAGCAACAACATAAGAAGGATAGAAGAAACAGTAGATACTTTCATTAATTGATCAAACTCATTACATGTTGGGTTGTAAGGCCTTCCCAGTTTCAGTCATATACAATCAAATGAATTACAGAATGATCTTCATACATGCGAGGTCACAGACGTGCCATCCAATATCTAACACTTATTCTTTTATCCAATATCTACCATCTTCCAAAACCTACCCTTAACATTAAGAACATAAACCAAATATATACAAGAGTCCACCAAAGAGGTCGGCACTCAAATCCTAAAGAAAGGCCCATATTTAAGTCCACACAGATCCCAATGAGAGACCCCACATTAATTACACCATAGAAATTAAATGCAGAAGTCAGCCAGATCAGGATAAACAACTCGGTAAGAAGATAACCGAGCAACATAAAACAAATTTGTGAAGGAAACCACTGAGAAGACAACATACACCGAGACCCATCGGTAAAGTAGGATAGAACAAGTAACTGAGCAATAGTAGCTACCGAGCACTTCACCGAGCAGCCTCCAAACAAGATAAAGAATAAAAGCAAACATATTTTTGGTTGAGCAGGATTGCCAAGAACCCATGATGCTAATAGCTAAAAAAATCCTTATGTCCATTTACGCTTTGACAAATGTCTATACCCTATTCTAAAGCTCCTAATTTGGTATAGGAATGGACTATGCCAGAGCATGGATTTTGGGACTCTTTTCCTTGCAGGGTGACTGGTGTCCCTAAATGTTTACTTTCTAACATACATGATTTTGTAGATCTTAAACTATAACCTTCTCCTAGTAAATTATAGAATCATAAGATACAGAACTACTATGCTTAATCGATAAGACATCCCCTACAACCCATACATTATTTTTTTGGTCTTGTAACTGAGTAAATATTTCAAAATGATTGACTATTGAGGAAAGAGTCTATGGTTGATAAAGATGGCTACAAATATGCAAAGCCAGAATGCTATAGCTTTCACAGCCTCCTACTAATCACTTGAAAGTTGATGATAATCACCCTCCATAGGTCTCTGCTTTGCTTCTTAAGCATGCCAAGCTTCACAAATGCTTCAGTATTCTTCCTCTGCTAAAACTGTCACCGCTCCTTTAGGATCCATCTATTACTAAGATGGGCACCATATATATTACATAAGTATTTTGGAAAAAATTCACAATGCTCTGATCTTCACAAGAGATTTGTTTACAATGGAATTATGGATGCAAAACGAGTAATCAGTGCAACCCACGACGTGGTCATAGCATACAAAGTAGAACAGTAATAAATTGTGAGCAACTACCACTTGCTTGATAGAAGGCTGAGTAAAGAAGGATGGAATAACTACTTACAATAATAATTTCACCCTTCCATCTACTCCCTTAGAAGGTCAAAACATGTCAGAATATTTTTGTCAGCAAAGGGAAAATTTACGAATGCGTGAGACACTTATCCGGTCAATGGTTTTCATATATTAGAGCCTGTTGGCTAATAACAATTTTTGAATGTCTCTCCAGTAAATAAATTAATTAAGTAATAATCAAATTTATACTAGCACTTGCACCCAATGGAGGTTCAAGGGAATTGTTGATAGGTGTATTAGTGGAAACTGTAAATGAAGTTTTACATTATATAAGGTAGTATATAATAGTGTAGTTTTACAAATATCAGAAACATAACCATAATAATACAAGATCAGAACATTTATTTCTATCAGAGCTTTCAAAGCTAACATTGAGGTATATCTTGTTGGCCCACTTATGGTCCCCCAAATTTAAATTTTTGAAATTAAGTTCTTCCCCTATTTATGACCATCAAAAATGAAATTTGTGCCCTCCCTTAATGATTTCTCTCGTAACCTTTTGTGAAGATGATTTGTATAAGATGTGGTAGTTGAAAGAATGTTAAACCAGCTCAAAAAGTTTAGCTAGTTTAGAAAGTTCAATAATTTAGAATCATGGTTCAAAGGTTCAGGTTAGTAGACATTGAACTTGAACCATCGTACCTATTTTTGGTTCAAAGTTCAAGGTTCAATAGGTTTGAAGGTGCAGGATCTACACCAAGAGTTCAGAAATCCAGATTACCTAGGTTCAAAGTTCAAATGTTCAGCATTCAATTTTGAAAGGATTAAAGTGTTGAACAATTGAACTTGAACCTTTGCGAAAGTTCAAGGTTCAAAGTTCAGAAAGCTTAATAGTTCAGAATCATGGTTCAAAGGTTAAGGTTAGCAGGCATTGAACTTGAATCATTGTACCTATTTTTGGTTCTAAGTTGAAGGTTTTGCAAAGAGAAAAATGTTGAACAATTGAACTTGAACCTTTATGAAAGTTCAAGGTTCAAAGCTTAAAAATTTCAACAGTTCAAAATCATGGTTCAAAGGTTTAGGTTAGCAGACATTGAACTTGAACCATCATACCTAATTTTGGTTCAAAGTTCAAGGTTCAATGGGTTCGAAGGTGCAAGTTCAAGACTAATAGTTCAGAAGTCCAGATTGCCTAGGTTCAAAGATCAAATGTTCAACATTCAAATCTACAGGGAGTAAAGTGTTGAACCATTGAACCTGAACCTTTATGAAAGTTCAAGGTTCAAATTTTAGAAAGTTCAACATTTCAAAATCATGGTTCAAAGGTTCAGCTTAGAAGACATTAAAATTGAACCGTTGTAGCTATTTTTGGTTCAAAATTCAAGGTTCAACAAGTTTGAAGGTGCATGTTCAACACCAAGAGTTCAGAAGTCCGGATTGCCTAGGTTCAAAGTTCAAATGTTCAACATTCAAATCTGCAAGAAGTAAAGTGTTGAACCATTAAACCTGAACCTTTATGAAAGTTCAAGGTTCAAATTTCAGAAATTTCAACCATTTAGAATCATGGTTCAAAGGTTAAGGTTAGAAGACATTGAACTTGAATCATCGTACCTATGTTTGGTTCTAAGTTCAAGGTTCAACAGGTTCAAAGGTGCAAGTTCAACACCAAGAGATCAAAAGTCAAGATTGCCTAGGTTCAAATTTCAAATGTTCAGAATTCAAATCTGCAAGGAGTAAAGTGTTGAACCATTGAACTTGAACCTTTATGAAAGTTCAAGGTTCAAAGTTCAAAAATCTCAAAATTTAAGAATTATGGTTCAAAGGTTCAGGTTAGCAAACATTAAACTTGAATCTTTAGACCTATTTTTTGGTTCAAAGTTCAAAGTTCAATAGGTTTGAAGGCACAAGTTCAACACCAAGAGTTAAGAAGTCCAAATTGCCTAGGTTCAAATTTCAAATGTTTAGCATTCAAATCAACATTACATTGTCTCATAACAAATGACTAAAGTGGAAAAGGATCTAGCTCAAACTTGTTCCCAACCTTCTTTTTTGATACTTTGATGTATGTCGATGTGGTCTTTGTACTTTAAACCATTGAAATATTTTTCCTTGTGACCTTTGAATTTTCAATTAAACTTTCAAACCTTTGAACCTTGAACTTTCGTAAAGGTTCAAGTTCAATGGCTCAACACTTTACTCCTTGTAGATTTGAAGGTTGAACATTTAAAATTTGAACCTAGGAAATATGGACTTCTAAACTCTTAGTCTTGAACCTACACCTTCAAACGTGTTGAACCTTGAAGTTTGAACCAAAAATAGGTATGATGTGTTAGCACTGTAAAAAAATTTCATAGTTTTGAGTTGCTCATGTTTATGCAATGTCTGAACTTGGTTCTTAAGCCCTAATATGTCATTATTTTCAAACCCTTGGTTAATTTTTGACAAAAAAGCCCTAAGTGTCCCATGCTTGTTATATTATCATGTTAATTTTAGGTCACTTAAGTTTCTTTTCCAAAGTGTCTTAAGTCATCGAGCGGGACCATTCCTTTTATTTCCTAAAGTCATAGCGAGGTTTTCTTTAATTTTTCCTAAAGTTCCTAAGTTCCTGCGGGCTTTTATTTATCCCAAGTGTCATGAAATTCTATTTTGATATAATGACAGGCGCGATCCCTCAAACGCAAGATGCAATAATTTTATTCATTGCGGGATTGTATCATGTTGCCAAGTGTCCATCCTATGATCATGAGGTCAGCATGGTCAAAAGGTTAGCGGCGAGGATTTTGCACTGTCAAATCCATTTTCATCACATGGTGGGTGTGATCCCGTGATCAACAAATGCAGTCTTTTTACTCCTTCACGACATCGCACCTAAGTGACATGTGGAAAGTGTCTGAGCTAAAAGAAAGTTAATGTGTGGTTTGATCAGATTGAATCTGACGGTGGGCGTGATCCCATAAAGGTAAAGATGCACGTTATTTTTTCTTTGAGGCATTGCACCTGAGTGACACGTAGCACATAGTGGGACACAGTCAGGGCTGAAGTAATGTTAAAGCACGATCAGATCTACTCCATTTGACATTTTGTGCTATTCCTTTATCCAAAACATGAGGGTATTTATTAATTATGGAATCACAACTGTCTATCGCATGTCCTTCTCAGATCGTGGGACTAGTTTCTTAAAGAGGGTAAAGTTAATGCAAATTTGATCTAATCCGATGATCGTTGCATTGCCTTGAAAAAGATGAGCATGAAAGATATCCATAAAAAAAATGCGACTGCTTTCCATGTAGCTTTCTCAGATTGTGGGTCCTACCTGGAGTTAAAGGTAATGTTAATGTTCTAACAGATCCTTTCAATCTAATTGTGGGCGTGATCCCACAAAGATCAAGGTGCAAGGAAGTTATTTATCATGGGTTCATGCCTTTGCACTGCGTGGTAGATGATAGGACTTGGTTGGGGTTAGAAGGAAGTTAATGTGTGGTTTGATCAATTTAATTGTGTGGTTGGCATGATCCCTTGATCCCAAAGATGCATCAGTTTTACTCATCACAGGTTCGCGCTTGATTGACATGTGACATCTTGTCATCGTGGGTCTAGGTTTGCGAAGATAGATAAAGGTAAACAAGATTCATTTTGATTGGATGGTGGGCACTTTGCCTTGAGAAGAACTTGCACGATGGATATTCTTCAAGGCATTGCACCTTGTTGACGCGTGTCTAGATTCGATCATGGCTCACGGGTATTTTAAAAGAAGATCTATGGTTGTGTTTTAAATTTGAAATAAAGTTCAAATCTGGGTTGTCAATGGGGTTTTTCATGCCAGGTGTAGCTATCGCAACCGACATTTGAATTTTTAAATGTTTTCCTCAGGGTTTTGAAATGGTGGATTGTGTCTTTTGCTATTGGATAATAAATTGACAAATCTAATCTTTTGGATCATATTTATGTGGTCAAAAAGTGTTGTTTGGATGGAAATTTGATGACTCAGAATACATTTATGTTGAGAGGTGATAGTTGGGGTTTTTGGTGAAGATTTGCAGATCTTTTGTAATCCTAGGTTGACTCTCTGTCTCTTCTACCTTAATGATGGACATTGTTCTACAACATCCCGAGGTGGTTGGCAGATACAGGTCACTTTGTACACACCATGGAGTGTAGAAAGGTTTTAATTAATGAAGGCATGATAGTTTGGTGGTTGTGCAGAGAAGATCAAATATTTTTGTTGATCTTTTGGATAAAGATCAGTTGGTGAAAGGAAGGATTGCAGTAAATTGGATTGCATAGAAGGATAGGTGTCAAATAGATATTATTTATAGGGTTTCCTTCTTCTATAAATCACTTTCTTTTCTCTTTTTTAAGGGTTCCAATTTATTTTGGTTCTGAGGGATATATCAGATTGTATTAAACTATATCAAGATAGAATAGAAAGTTTTTAGATCTTTTGCTTATTATTGAAGGGTATATTTCCCCAGTTAGATTGATATAGAAACTTGATTCATCATACTTAATATAAGCTTTCTCATATTCAAGTCTCTCCTTTTATGTTTATCTTTTGAGTTGTAAGTTTTCTTACTCATTGCATAGAATTTGTTTATGCATATGTTGTTATTCCTTAGCTTATCTAGGGTCAAATTAAAATTTCTCTAAATAAAACATAGGTTCCTTTGGTACTGCACAAGGATATTTTAAGAAGTGGTTGGTCTATGATACTTGTATTTATGGCTATGAGTCTTTGATAATAGGTTGGTTTCAGTATTTAGTATTTGCATTGAGATATTTCCCAATGGATAAGGCACTGATCAAGAAATAGTACAATCTATTGTGATACATGTCTTATTGGGTTTGGCTATATTCTGAAAATTTTAAATCAAAACCATTTCCAAGTTCTTTTATATTTTGTGGTTGTTGGTTGTATGTCTTGCATGGTAACGGAGAGAAAATGAATGAGTGGTTAACCTTTAGTACTTTCTTACCATTATTTGTTGTTTAAAATCCAGAGTTATAAGGAGTTGTAAAGATTTGTATGTTGAGTTGGATTAGGTGTACCCATCTTGGTTTTGCAGAGCCATAAGTGTAGAGGGCAGTCTTGTCCCTATAGTTGGTCCAGTTACCTTCAGATTTTCCCATATTTGGAACTAACCATTCTTCAAAATCTATCTAAGGTATATTGGTAGCTTGTAAAGTGTGAAGGTTTTAAAATACCAAAACAATGGTTCAAGTTCAATGTCTTCTAACATTAACCTTTGAAACATGATTTTGAAATGTTGAAATTTATGAACTTTGAACCTTGAACTTTCGTAAAGGTTCAAGTTTAACGATTCAACACTTTAATCCTTGTAGATTTGAATGGTGAACATTTGAACTTTGAACTTAGTCAATCTGGACTTCTAAACTCTTGGTGTTGAACCTACACCTTCAAACCTATTGAACCTTGAAATTTGAACCAAAAATAGGTACGATGGTTCAAGTTCAATGTCTTCTAACCTGAACCTCTGAACCATGAATCTGAACTGCTGAACTTTCTAAAATTTTAACCTTGAACTTTCATTAAGGCTCAAGTTCAATGGTTCAACACATTACTCCTTGGAGATTTGAATGTTGTACATTTGAACTTTGAACCTAGGAAATCTAGTCTTCTGAACTCTTGGTCTTGAACCTGCACCTTCGAAACTGTTGAACCTTAAACTTTGAACCAAAAAAAGGTACGATGGTTCAAGTTCAATGTTTGCTTACGTGAACCTCTGAACTGTTGAACTTTGAACTTGAAATTTTGTAAATGTTAAAGTTTAATTTTTCAACACTTTACTCCTTGTAGATTTGAATGCTAAACATTTGAACTTTGAACCTAGGAAATATGGACTTCTGAACTCTTTGTGTTGAACCTGCACCTTCTAACCTGTAGAAACTAGAAATTTGAACCAAAAATAGGTATGATGGTTAAATTTTAATTAAGCAAGGAGGGTGTGGAGAACTAGTGCCAAAGACACTCCCAGCTATCCAAACCAACTTGCAGAACAAATCAGAAGCTGCATACACAAGAAGAGAGAGAAAGAAAGCAGAATATTAGTATTATTTCATTAAACATTATACATGTCAAGTTGTAAGGCCTTCCTAGTTTCTGCCATATACGTTTAGAATTTTTGTATAATGATCTTCATACATGCAAGTTCACAGACTTGTGATCCAAATCTTCTATCTCTTTCTACTTAAGAACTGCTTTCAGATCTAAGAACATAAACTAAATATATACAAGAGACCACAAAAGAGGTCGGCACCAAAGATCCTAAAGATCCAAAATTGAAAATGGTAAAGACCCAGATTTAGATCCACATGCATCCCAATGAGAGACCTCAACATTAATTATGCTACAAAAAATTAAATGCATATGTCAGACAGAAGATCCAACGTCTGAAAACCAACTTGGTGAGAAAGATTACTGAGCACAAAGACCATTCGATGAAAACCACCGAGCAGCCAAGAACAACCACCGAGACCCCATTGGTGAAGCCAACCAAAAAAAGTAACCAAGCTCGAGTGGTGAAACACAAAACCTTCAACCGACCAAGCAAAGTAGTTACCGAGTACTTTACCGAGCAGTCTCCAACAGGATACCGAACCAAAATAAACATTCTTTTTTGTTGATACAGGATTTCCAAGAACCCAAGATTCTCCTACATCAAACACCTGGGGTTAAAAGAAATGATTCTTTGAATCATGAATCAGGTACATCCTAAATTAAATCCAACTCAAATTGATAAATCCAAGATGAGTCCTCAATCAGTCTGTTCTTCCACTTTACCAAATTTTCCATGTAATCCTTTCCTCTTTTACTTTTTCCAACTCTCTATTTTTCCATCAGTCTATAGATGAAATGTAGAACTATACTTCAAATCAGTGTCCAACTTATTCTAAAGTGTTTTCAAAAAATAGCTAACAAACTTACTGTCTCGGTTAGAGATAATACTCTTCAGTAATCCATGCAATCTGACAATCTCCTTAAAGAAAAGATATGTTGTACTATGTATGATGTTTTTATAGACGGTATGAAATGTGTCATCTTAGAAAATATATCCACAACAACAAATATGGAATCATTATCTCTAACTATCCTTGGTAAGCCAAGAACAAAATCCATACTAATATCACTCCAAGGTTTCTCAGGAATAGAAATCAGTGTATACAACCCAATATTCTGACTTACTCCTTTTGCAACTTGACAAACTCCACAAATTTTCACAAATTTTTGAACATCCTTATACAACTGAGGCCAAAATTACCTTTCCTTAAGTAAAATCAATGTCTTATCAATACCAAAATGTCTAGCCAAACCACTACTATGTTTTTCCTTTATCATATTAGTTCTCATTGATTCTCTCAGTATACATAACTGAATACCTTTGAACAACATATCTTCTTGAATGAAATAGTCTTCATACTTACTCGATTGATTGGGAATAGGTGCTCTGCACATTCTCTACTACTCATAAAAATCAAGGTCATTTTCATTCAAGTTCTTCACATCATCAAAACCAAGAACCTCAATTCACATTTTTGTCAACAAATATATTCTTCTACTCAATGCATCAGTAACTCAGTTAGAAACTTCAGTCTTATGCTTTATCAAAAATGTGAAACTCTACAAATTCTCTACCCATTTCATATGTCTCTGATTCAACTTATTCTAACTACCCAAATATTGTAAAGCATTATGATCAGTATATAACACAAATTCACTCACCATCAAACAATGTCTCCATTTCTCCAGAGCTTGAATAATAGCATAGAGTTATCGATCATAGATAGAATATTTCCTTTTAGCATCATTCAACGTTTCACTAAAGAAAGAAACATGTTTACCTTCTTGAGTCAACATAGCTCTTATTTGTTGGAAAGTGATCAATTTTTTTGTATTATGATTCACTTTTGGTTTTCATTTATGGAAACACATCTGGGTTATAGATCAATTCCTATAACATTAATTTTTGGTGACTCTGAAATTGACTAAGTACAGAAGTAGAGATACATAGGTATTTTGGGTATCAAAGATCGAGATCGATGAGTTAAGACAAGTGGTGCAGGAGCACCCTGAATGAAACAAGTTTTCCTATGGAACCTAGGGGTTCTTTCAAGGTCCTAAGAGGCCTTTAGTAATGTTAAGACATTGGGTTAGTCACTGGACCACCTTGTAAGGCCATAGTTCCAAGTTTGGCACATTATGAGCCCTTGGTCAACTATTGGTCATTAATAGTCCAAAACCCTAGGAATAGTTTGTTTTTGGGTTTTTCATGTTTGGATCCACTAGGGATCACATAAATAACATTGTGACCAAGTTTGGTCACTAGATTTGCAAAATTGCAAAATATGTAAAAGTTGCTCAAAAGTTGTTAAGCAACTTTTGAGCAAACTTAACAACTTTTTGAAAAACAACTCCCAAATGGTCAAATCAGTTCAAACATGTCATGTAACCATTGGGAGTGCCTAAAAAATCCCTTTTAGGTGGGTGGTAGTCTAATCATGTAGTTTGGCATTTTGAAATTAATAAAAATAACCATTTTTCCTGCATTCTCGTGAAATAGTCATTGTATATGGTCGGGTATGGATAGGACATGAAATTATGACACCAAGGGTTAGTTCTGTGAATCTTCTTTGATTTTATTTTTGTCTCATGTGTTGATCAATCTTGGTTTCAAAGTTATCAATTTTACAAACTCACTGCCTAGTTTGTAGGCCCTAAATCAGGGTTTAAGAGAGAATTGAATGTATTTCACTTTTTCACCTTGGGAATTAAATAACCCTTGGTGGAAAGTTTGTTTTTATGGTTCTCTTTAAGATTCTGCAAGATAGGTACTCCAAAATGTAGGGAGATGGAGTTACAATGATGCCCTAGGTGTATATCCTTATGTATGCACCCATCCAGAATTAGGACAACAATCATAAATCTCAGTTGGGGATTGATTAGAGGCTCTAAATTGGAGGAGGAGACCCTTGTATACATCCTCACATGATCCAATCATTAGTTATGTATTTGGAAGCATCCTAAAGGCACTTCTAGTGTAAGTGTAGGCCTAATTAGCCCTAATTACAAAAGAAATTTTGTGTATCAGGGTAAAAGCACAATAATCTGTCACCCCTAAGGATAATTTTGGGTGCTCATTCACGTCATACTCGGCCGAGTCAAACTCGGCCTAGTCAAACTCGGCCGAGTTTTCGTGGCACCGAATGGCACCTACGTGGCCAAGTCGGCTCATGTGTGAGCCAATGGGAGGGCAAGTAGGACTCGGTCGAGTCCCACTTGGACGAGTCCCACTCGGCCGAGTCTACCTAGGTGGCATGCCATGTGGCAGCCAAACCTCCAAAAACATAAAAAATCCAGAAGTTTGCACTTCTGCTGGTTTTTTCTCTGCTCAAACTAGACAATGTCAAAAAACTAAAAGTGCCCTTTTCTAGATCTCAAAACTACGATTATTGAGATATAAATTTTATATTTTTTCGACTACCAAACATTGAATAAATTCATTAAAAACTACATGTAGGTTATTAAAGCTTTCAGAATTCATTGCTTCGGATAATATAAAAAAATTCTAAATCAATTCATAAAAATTTTAAAATCATAGACAACACTAGAGAAGAGAGTCATCTTCAATAATATGTAATTTATTTTGTTTTTGGTATAGTTTTGATAGGATAGAAATGGCGGGAGACAAAAACTGTTGATTTCAAGTAAGTTCAACTTTGAATACTTATAACGGGCAAACTATACATCGAAAAAACTTCTTTCTTTTTTTGTGCACTACCTATACATGTCATCTAAAACA
>MU227709.1:609745-638788 GCA_018584345.1 Thuja plicata | reverse complement strand
GAAGTAAACTCCCTGATTTACAGTTTTTTCAGAAAATGAAAAATAGACCTAAAAATTTTAAAAAACATATTAATTTTGGTTCAATTTTTTTTAAAAAAATTATAGGCATATAATTCATCCTATTTGACACATTTCATCAGTTTACATTATCTTCAAATTCTTAATAGAAATGTGACTTTTATGCCCTTGAAGTTTTACAGTTTTGGTGTTGTTATCCTTTTCCTTTGTAAAAGGGTGATAGATTATTGTGCTTTTACCCATCATCCTGTCTCTTTCTCATTTCTATGTTCTAGGGCTCAAGTCTAAAGTCTTAGGCCATAAAGGGTTCCTGAATCCCAAATAAATTAAGGGGGTTATGTGTAAGAATCTCATTTAAGGTAAATTTTCCTTCTGAAAAAGGCTACAAGCCTAGTCTTGAGATTGTGAAGCAACTATGTCTTATAGGTTTCAAGTGAGTGAAATAACCATTGGAACTATTTTATAGGGACCTAAATAGACCCCACCTATGACCATAGGTCACCCCTAGTCCCTTAAGTCACTTTGCGGATATTGTTAAGAATTTGGGTCAAGTGCATTGAGAAAACACTCTTGGTAGTTGGTGTTGTAGGATTGGTGAAACCTAGTGATTGGGTTGCCCTTGGGTTTTTGGGGTTGTGATAGCCTTAACCAATCCTTTCCCACACTTGTGATAAGAGTGAAGCACTTTGGCCTATAATCAAGGAGTTTGGGGTACATTGCCCTATTTGGGTCATCTAGAGGCTTCCAGTTGCCCACTTGGAATCAGGAAGATAGTATGGGGTATGTGTGACCTCCACCTAAGATAAATTTTGCTTTGATAATGTTTACAGAAATTTAGAGAGATTTGAAGACAGACACACAATAGTAGAACAATGATACAAAGCAGTTGGACATAAGTGATGATTCAGAGAGTATGACATGGACTCCTGGCAATCAGAGTTGGATTATGATTTTTGATAACCTATACTTTGATTATGTAAGAGCGTCAACTATGCATTTGATATTTTTTTTATTAAATGTATTTTGTATTGAGAGTTGACTATGTAATATTTGTATTAAAAGTCGACTTGGTAAAGAAGAAATGTATATATGTAAGATATTTTTGTTGATCGAAGTATGATGGGTGGATTGATGATATGTTTTGAGGAGATACGAATGGCAGAGCAGAGGATGACATAGATCATTGATGAGCTATGAACAGGAACTATCTAAGCATTAGAGATGCTTGTTTTGTTCATTACTGAGAACATTTTGTAAACAAAATTACATTGTAAGAGTTGTAAGCTCAGTTGGCCCCTAACAGGGTGTTGTATACCTTTAACATGGTTGTTATTCCTTTAACAATGAAATGTATTATGTAATATTCAGCTCCTAACAATGCTAGGTCTCCTAACATGGACACTATACTTTAGTGCATGCTTGTGGGTACCATCCTCACTGGGGTTTTCCCTTGGCCAGGGTTTCCTTGACAACAAATTATGGTGTTATGAGTATTGTGTTATTTGCTTCTGTTCTTTTCATTTTTGCAAGCATATGGTTAATGTTTAATTGGTTGAAATTTTTCAATAAGTGTTGTAATATTGATTTACCCCCCCCCTCTCAATATTACCTAATCCTAACAATTGGTATCAGAGCTTTTGGCCCTTGGAGAGAAAGTCTAACAGCTTAAGGGAGATCAGAATGGATTTGGATAGTTTGTAAGAAAACTTTGATGATGCACTAGAAGACCTTGACAAAGAAAAAGCAGAGAATGGAGAATTAAGATTCAACATGTGAAGTGCTGAGAAATTTATAAAGAAACTCAGAGACCAGCTTGAGCTTTCCAGAAGTTAGAGACAAGATCTTGTGGTTCAGATAAAAGAAGATTCAGACAAAGACAATTCAAATCAAATGAAGCAACTTGAAGAAGAAAATGAAACTTTGAAACTTGAGGATGAAGCTATGACTAAAGAGATTCAATTACAAAAGGATGCTAAGAAGAAGATTGAAGAAACTTTAAATAGTGCATTAAATGGGGTTGACAACTACAAGAAAAAATATCTAGAACTGGAGAAATACAATCAGATCATAAAAGGTGAACTTGTTGAAGAAAAGAAACACATTGAGAAAATTCACACCAGCAGTGATTTGATCGATGAACAAAGAGACAGATAGAAACCTAAAGGTGATATGACTGGTATTGGCTTCAATGAAGCTAAATGTTCAAAGAATCAGGAAGAGAAATCTGATGCAAAGATTGATGCTGAGAAACCTACTATTGAAGAACCTAGAGAGCATATCAGACCTTTAAAAGGTAGATGCTTTGGTTGTAACAAGTTTGAACACATGAAAAGAGACTGTAGAGGTAATGTTCCTTTTAAGACCTTTTCTGGTTATTGTTTTAATTGTAATGGATATGGGCACAAGAAAGCAGAATTCAGGAAACCTAATCAATTTGGATATAGACAAGACAATGGAAGAGAACCTACAGTGAAACCTACATGCTACAAATGTAATAACATTGGACACATTATGAAGTATTGTAAGTTGTAAGTAAATCAGGAAAGAAGACCTCCTATATGTGACAAATGCAATAATCCAGGTCATATAGAGAATTTTTGCAGGTATAATGGAGTAAACCACAGAAGAGTACCACCTCCTATGAATACACAGAAGAATGGAAATGATATTGGAAAGAGTATTGCATATTTAAAGAATGATTTTGATATTTTTTTAAGAAAGCATAAGATAACAGTAGTGGTAAGATATGGAAGATCAAAGAAACAAGTGAGACATTGGTTTAGGGAGAGACAGTAGATGCTACTAGATCTTCGTCTGATGGTAGAAAAGTATAATCGACCTAATTGACCAATCATGGCCTTAGGAGGAGCATTGGATAAAGACATCAGAATATATCCCACCCTGTATCTTATGGATTGAGCTCATGTGAGCTTAGTTATGAGCATGTTCAACATCATGGAGTATACAGTTAAGAACACAACATCACCTGATGCATATATTTTAATCGTGAGATCTACACCCGACTGGACAGTATTGGGTAAAGTGAAATTTTATAACTTAACATTGTATAAAGCACCATATGATGATCTATTTCCTTACCATTTGACAAAGAGTGACCTAAGGAGATCAGAGAGTGGAGAGATTCAGTCTATCCTACATTTTCCTTGCGTGATTGATTGAATTGAAAACTCAAAATTCAACGTAAAAGAGGTATTTACATCATCTAGCTATGGATGCACATGTTATTTATGATGTTGTAGATTGACCTAGGTATAATCTCAAGAAAAATCTGTTCAAGTCTTGTGAAGAAGACCCCGAAGGATCACTTTCTTAGACACCCTACGAAGTTTTACATGTAGAAGATATTAGGGCTTACATTCATTGTAAGTATGATATATTGGGTATTCATGAAATTTATACTAAGATGGAATATGTGACTGACAAAGGCATTATGAGAGATGAATACAAACATATTGATCAGTTGAGCATTATGAAAATTCTAGATTTGTATGAATTTAGCGAAGAAGAATGGTTTAAGATATTGTTGAGTAGAGTACATGATCAGTTCATTTGGATAGGCGAGCTGCCTGTGAAGATTTGTAGTGATTTAATTCATGAGATTATTGGATTGGACAATACTAGAATCATTCATGTTGTAGAAAAATATGTGAAGAAGCAAGTCAAAACCCTCACTCACTCTAAATGGGACAGGCGAGAAATGGTTGTGATTGGCATCTTTCAACAAGATGTCAGACTAATTTCTATGATACTTGGCTACAAATTCTACTACAACAATAGACCTAATTTTCTATCAGCATGAGTTATCATGATGGCATATAGAATGGTAAAAGAAAAAGTCAAGTATAACCTGTATGCACCCTAAAATAGTCGCCTAGACTATGGGCCCCATTTATCCTTTTATCAATTTATCAAATATCTGAATCAATGCTTTGCAACATTTTCAATTCAAATCAATTTCCTTGATCAAATCATAATTAATTCAATTATTTCAATATTTCCTAAGGTTTGATCATTTCATCAATTATCTTATTTAATTAAAAGAAAATAATTCATTTTTATTAAATAAAATAATCTTATTTAATTAAAATCCCTTTTTTAATTAAATAATTTTATCTTATTTAATTAAAATCTCTCTTAATTAAATAATATTATCTCATTTAATTAAAATATCCCTTTTAATTAAATAAAATAATCTTATTTAATTAAAAGAAAATCCCTCTTTTAATTAAATATAACCCCCACTTAAATTCCTCTTTGTTGAAAAAGGAAATAAATTAAATAAAAATAAATAAAGTTCCTTTTTCTACACATCTTCCTAAGTGGTGGGCTTTTTGCCTCTTAATCATAGCCTTAGATTTTTGTCTCTTAATCTCTACCGTCCATTGCTCTTTAAAAGGAAACCTCTCCTTCTCATTTGATAATCAAGATTTTATGTTATTGTTATGTTGCAGTTTTGGAGAGCAATTTTGGAGGAGAATTTGAGCACTTGAGCTTAGATATTGCAACTTCTCTCTTCTTGTCTTCTTCTTGCATCCATGGCTATTCATGTAGATTAGATTCATATTAGATTAAATTCATATTTCCTTTCATAGAATAATCTTACATTGTTATCATTTAGATTAATTTCCTTTCATGGATTACAATCATATATAATAGTTTTCATTTCATTGCATATTGTATGATCATGGAGACTAGCATCCTTGCTTTTTCTCTTTGAATCTCCCATTTCATGGTGTACTTGCAGGGGCACAACTAGGTCAATCTGAGGGCCTCCATTACAAACCTTTGTACTTCATGACTAGGGAGCTATGAGTCGATATTTGAGGCCTCATTCTTGAGCAACCTTGCATCGAATGATTCATAGAAGTGTGACACATTTTTAGCACACATTTTTGGCGCCCACCATGGGGGATGATGCTCCTAATTTTCCTTCATTTTATTCATATTTTCATATTTTATAATCTTTACATGGTTATTTTATTGAAGTTTTTCAAGCCTAACCCTTGTGCAAGATGAGTTGAAGACAAAACCTAAGGTTTTTTGAAAGATTTGATCATATCTCCCAGACGGCTTGGATTTTTGGTCTGAAATTTTTTTTTTAGGTTGGCATTGGGTCACAGGTGTCTCAATTTGAAAATCATATTTTTTGGATCATTTTTCCGTGATTTATTATTTTTTTTATGATTTTTCATGAAAATTTGTTTATGGTTGTAAATCAGAAAATTTTACATTTCTGGAAAGTTCTTGGAATTATACAAGGGGTATGTTCTCTGTGTTTTTTTGTTTTGATGACAAATAATGGCTTAAAAATCCGATCTTTAAAAATTGGTATGTTTTGATAAATAGGGTCCCTAGGGTACAATCAGAAAATACTGCTAAAAAATTTTTTTTTTTTGGAAAGCTCTCTATTTTTTAATAGGGGTCTCTTCTTTGCATTTCTACTTTTAGGGCCGAAATCATAGCAAACAAATCAGATCTTGTTGACTATGTCAAAAATCAAAATTAAAAAAAGGGCATTTAATGATTAGCTTGCACTTATTTTTCATATGGTTCAATGCATTATGTGAGTTGTCATTTGGATTATTTGTTGGTTATTATTGCTCCTAACAATTGATTTTCATATCTAACCCTAGGGTTTGCATAAGTTGAATATACATTGCATATCTTGTTTGCTTGTTTGCTTGTCTTGCTTGTTGGAGAGTTCGTGGCTTACTTTCGCAAGAAAGCTCAACAAAAGAAACAATAAGGTAAAATCTACTAAGTGTGTTGCTTTGGACTTGAGGTATTCTATTGCATCTCTATAACATTTGGATTTTGGAAATAATAATAAACATCTCATGTGTTTAGCTTGAGTGTTTCTTGCTTTCATAGATCACATTTCTAATTGGTGCTCTAAAAATGGACCTAGATTTGCTTTATTGCATATATGTTTCACATAGTAATTAGGACCTATGAACACTATTTGTGGTGATCTTGAGAGAGTGGGCTTCATTCGCTTTTCTTACATGCAAAGCTCTTGTTGACGATAGATCCCCTTGTAGGTAGGGAAGGATTTGTCATTACTTCAAACTTGGTTTAATGTTCAACTTTGATTGGTACTTTCTCTCTTGAGATTGGTGGTCCTTGTTGTTGATTTACCTTGGGTGAGGTGATTTCAAATTAGTGGGTTAATTAATCTCGCTTTCTATATTTGTGTGAGGTGAAGAGGCTAGAGGATTATTCTCTTTTCCCTTTGGGGAGAATAAAAAACTCAGAACCCTTGAATTCAAACTAAGTCCCCATGTGGTTCATATTGTGAGTCTTCCTTGTTAAAGAGGGTTAACCATAGTGGACATTCCCTTGGGTAAACCATGTGGACAGAACCTCAAGCAATAATAGCCATTTTTTCCATGGTAGCAACAACCGCTATATAAATGTCCTTGTGGAAGAAATCTTCATGGGTGTAGTTTCTTGTGGGTTGTCAGATCTCCTCAGTAGCTCCTGATTGATTAAATTCTTGGACTGTGTCAAAACCTTGGTGTGCCAGGATTGGATTTCACCCACTTGAGATTGAAAAAGTTGCAGAGTCAAACCATTACTAAGAACATAGTGCAACCAACTTTTTCTTTTCTAGGACTATGTGCGTGATTGGGAAAACATTTTGAGAACATACACAAGTAGAATCTTTGGGGAGTAGAAATAATACAACACTATCCATGTTCATGTGCAAGGTTGCTTTGTCCCTTTCTCATCATTTGAAGACATTGATTGCTTGAACTCCCTGATTGTTGTCTTGCATGCCTGATTCATGAGAAAAATCTATTAATACATCTAGTTGATCAATTAAAATGAACATAAACTGAGTTCCCGAGTCAAAAAACCAACTTTTTACAACTTGCTCAATTTTCTATCCTTCCATTTCCAATGTCCTTGGTTGATTTGGGTCAGATTGGATTACTTACCTCGATGTTAGAATCTTGTTTAGCTTAGGATTCTTGCGTTTTGACCTATTGGATTAGCAATCTTTGATTTCACAAGTGACCTTCCTTGGAATCTTGGTGAGCTAGAAACCGTCCTTGTTGAAAAGATAAACCTTTAGGCTCTTTGATAACACACTTGGAGAGTTTTGGTAGTCTCTTGTCCATCCACTTTCATATATTCAATTTAAATCAATATAATTTGGGTAAGACCATCCTCCTGATCCATATGTGCTAGGGTATTGACCCAAATTTATTGGGCACCTCTGTGGCAGTGTTGGCTTACACATTTTGCAAATTTTCTATCTTATCACCTCTTTTTGGACAAGTTAATGCCTTTTCTATCCTAGTTTGGTACCAGCATCTCTTAAGGTCATCCTATCAGCTAGTACCTTTTCTTTTATGCCAGTTACAACAAGATATCAAGTAAATCAAGGAAAACGACCTCAAGTGGTCTTTAACCAATTACCCTTAGTTCAAACTTGCCAAAGACATAAGGAAAAATAACCCATATTTGATCAATTACCTAGGAATATATCAAAAGTGTGGTTTGATTCCAAGAGTCACCTTAGTGAGTTGGGTATCCCCTTAGTATCTTCTCGCTTTTCTATGGATATGAGTTACACAATAACTCAGAGAGAGAGAGAGAAGACAGGGATAAACGTCTTGACGACATGTTTGCGAAGTATGGGGATGCTATTTCATCTAGTGGTTCCTCTCATAATAGTACACCGGCCTCACCCCTTATTTCAACAAGATTTCTAGATGCACAGCAAAGGGCTGAGAGAGAGAAAGGTAAAAGACATGCTTATGATGATGAGTTATCACAACATGAAAGCGAAAAAGATGAAGGTTATGACACCCATGTCAATACAACTTATACCAACAACTTGTTTAGAAATTCAAGACCAAGTTAACCACTCAAGACCTCTTCAAGTTACATGAATGAAAGGATTAAGATGATTGAGCATGAAAAGAAAGCCTTCCTAGATGAACAAGCTCATAAGGAAGAAAAAATTAGACTCCTAGATTGGGAGAGATAGACTTTGGTAGAAATGGAAAAGAAATCCTTTTAAGAAGAGAAAGATAGGCTCTTGGCTCGACAACTTAATTATCCATTCAATAATATGCATGTTAGTGGTGGGAACAGTTCTCCTCCATCCACTCCTCCTAGGAATCCATGAATTAGAAGACATTCAAGATCACCATCATGATCTCCTAGCCCTAGGGGAAGAAGGGCCATAAGACATGATCATTATAGGAGACAAACCCCTCCTAGGAACTCAAGGCCACCTTCACAACATGCTCATTATGGTTCACAATATGGGGGTAGTAGCTTGAGCTTTGATCACACCTCCCAAGACTTTATAAAAATGCAACAAGAGCCACTTTTCCAACAGTATGTGGAGAAATATTTGGAGCAAAACAAGGATAAGTTCCTAGAGAGCCTAATCAACAAGGGTGCCAGAGTCCCTTACAACTTTGATGGGGATAAAAATATTAAGAAGCAAGGTCCATCCCAAGATGAGAAAATCAACAAAATGCAAAGAACAATGGACAAGATGTTGGCACCTAAGAATTATTTCTCATTTGACTCGATTTGTCCTAATCCTTTTGATAAGAGTGTTGACATGAAAGAATTTCCTAGAAAAGTTGAAATTCCTCAATATGACAAATATGATGGGAGTGGAGATCCACATGATCATGTGCGCCAATTTTATACCGCAAGTTTTGAGTTCCATCAGGATGACTCTTATCTCATGAGGTTATTCCCACGAAGTCTTAAGGGACAAGAAATGGAATGGTTTACTAAGATAACTCCCCCTGTTAAGACATTCAAGGATCTTGTTCAAATATTTGTTCAACACTTTACATACAATGTTTCACGGTCTATCACCTTGTTGGACTTATTTAACTTAAAACAGAGTCAAGGAGAATCCTTTGTTACTTTCTTGTAAAGGTGGAGGCGAAAGTGCTCTTGCTATTCTAGAACTATTCTTGATAATGAAAAGATTGACATCCTTGTTAGCAACTTGGTTTCCAAATTGTGGTATGAAGTTAAGAAAATGGTTTTTGATTCATTTGACACCATGGTTGAGACTGCATGTAGAATTGAGGATGTTTTGAGAGAACACGAAATTTTGACCAAACATGGAAGTAACAACAAAAATGGTCAAAACAACAACTCTAATAAGGATAAAGGGAAGAAGCAACACTGGAATAGGAATAAATAAGGGGTTAATGATGGAGTTGTGGATTCCTCCCAACCTAAAGATCAACCTGTGCTTCATTTATCTAGTGATGTTCAAGCTATGAAGCTCAATACTTCCAATCAACAAGAGAGTAAGCCAAGCTACCAAGGTAAGCCTAAGAGAAAAAGACGTCAATTTGAAAAACTCAGTGAGTCATATGGGGATATTTTAAAGAAACTTATTGCTAACAATATTGTACGTCCTCAAGGTCCTGCACATTTATGTATACCTGAAGTTAAACCACATTGGTTGAAGGAGAAGGCCTTTTGTGTCTTCCATAATGGTATTGGACATGACATTGAACATTGCTACAAACTCAGGCATATTATTCAAGACCTCATTGAGAGTGGACAACTTACAATAGATGGATTGAACAACAACGCCGATCATAAGGCATTCAAGGAACCTTTGCCCAAATATGAAAAGGGGGAAACCTCTAAAGTTAAGAATGGAAAAGCTAAGATCAATTATACTTACACAGATGTGGAGAATACAATCAACATGCTTGGAATTATGGAAGAAAATGTTAACATGATGAGTGGAAGAGATCCTTATGGTTATGATCTAGATGAAGACTCTCCTTCTATTTTTGATAAAGAATTTGTTGTGGTACTAAGGGGTCCCAACTCCAGAGTGTCATCTCAAGCCCTTAATGCTGTTACCCAAAGTTAAGGTCCCATTGTCATTAGAGGATCCAATTCAAGCCAATCAAGTAAACCTAAGCAAGTGGCATCCAAGGTTGTCACCTTAAAACTAGCTGTCAATCCTAAGTCAAAATACAATCTTGTTGATCAGTTACAAAGAACCCCCACTCAGATTTTGATCTTTGAGCTCTTAGAGTTGTCCTGAAGACATAAACAAATCCTTGAGGATGCTTTGCACACAGTAAATGTCCCCAACAACTTAGATATTGATCAATTCCAGAATATGGTTAATCACATTGCTACCCCTCATTACCTTACATTTTCAAAAGATGATGATAAAGCTTTGAGCCATCTGCACAATCTTGCCCTTCACATTGAGGTCATGATCCATCACACCCGTGTCAGGTGCATGTTGATAGATGGGGGTGTTGGGATTAATATTTGTTCCTTTAGTCTTTTGAAAGAATTGGGTTATTCTGAAGAGGTTATAGATACCAGAAAAATGATTACTATCAAAGCCTATGATGAGGCAGAAAGAAGTTCCAAGGGATTGGTCATCCTTCCTATTAGGATTGGCCCTGTTCAAAAGGATATTTTATTTCAAATAGTTGATGGTAGACCCCTTGCGTATAATATCTTACTTGGTAGACCATGGATTCATGATATGCAAGTAGTGTCGTCTACCTATAATCAATGTGTTAAGTTCCCCTACAATGGCATAGAAATTTTTATACCTGGGGATAACACTTTATCGGTCAATTCAATTTCAGAAGGAACTCATGTTCCCCTTAATAGAGAAGTAGAAGATTTTGATGCAACTTTAGCTAAATGCAAAGACAAGCTTAAAATGATAGACCTTGGCATAGGGGGGTATCAACTCAACTCCCTCACAACATTACCAGTTTCACCTTGGTCATATGGAAAGCCTTCACAAGAAAAGAAACCTTCCTCTTTAGCTATGACCTTATTTGGCACATTTATAGAGTCATCAGTACCTATTCAAGATGAGAAAGAGGAGA
The DNA here is from genome assembly GCA_018584345.1 of Thuja plicata. NCBI lineage: Eukaryota > Viridiplantae > Streptophyta > Pinopsida > Cupressales > Cupressaceae > Thuja > Thuja plicata. Next base: position 627,878 of record MU227709.1, on the reverse strand, counting down.
CATTTGTTAGAGACTGGATCTATAGAGAAGAAAAATATATGCACAATGAGAACTTCTCTACCTCTCCTAAGGCTTATGGAAGAGGGTATACCTTTGTTAGACAGATGGGCTATCCTAGATATGACCCTCTTAATCACAATTTGGATGCTAGATCTGAACCTCTTGATCATGCTCAATTTGGACGCAAGTCCAAGAAGCCAATTGGCCTAGGATTTGAGAATTACAACAAGTGCACTAACCCTCTCTTTGATGAGTCAGATAGTGAAGATGAGCCTGAGTATGTACCTAATTTGACAAATCAGTAGGATATGTGTGAAGATTGGATCCCTTCCACTAATCTGCTTTGGAGAGATTCAGATATCCTAGTCACTCATGAGTCAGCTGCAACTTTAGAACAAGAATCAAATATAGAAGACCCTTTGAGAGAGCGTCAATAAAAGAATCTTGTTCGTTTAATGGAAAGAGAAAGTGCTACTTTTGATGAAACTGGACCTTCTACATCATGATGTCCCAAACCTTCATGGTGTAAGCATCCTAGTCGCAGTTCAGATACAAGTTCTAATGAGTATGAATGGGACTCTTTTTTAGAGCCCTACACAGTTGATAGAGATATTGATGTTGTTCACACTTATATTTTTTGATCTAAGGTAGCCAACGACTCACGTGTAGGATTAGAGGATTTGAACCCACGTGTTGCCTTAGTGGATGATTCTTCGCTTGTTAGGATGAATCTTGATTTGGGTAGCTTAGAGGGATACTTGACAGGTTCTGACTCTTCGGTCATCATCGATAATACCATTCACATTTATAACCTTGAACCAGTCATTGACTTACCTCTTATTCATTATGACCTCATTGATTGGTCCTGATGCTATCAAGAACCTAAGCTTTTAATATTCCAAAATGACTATGAGATAGCCTATTACCTAAATGCCATTGAGCCTGTAGTCTCTTCCACCAGTGGACTGGCTACCAGTATGACAGAGTCAGACATCAATTACCTTAGTCACAAGATAAAAAGAAAAGAAAATAAAAAGAATAGGAGTTTTGATGACAAAAACCACTGTGTGACGGTGTCAGAACCGAAAAAAGTAAAAAGAAATGACATATCCAAGGGTGAAAACCTCTCTGAGGCACCTAAGGATGAGGTACTTGATTGTCTCCCCAGTTATTTTTAGGATAGGTCTTCAGTGCTTATTGAACCAACAAAATCAATCAATTTGGGTACAGATGAGGCTCCACAGATAGTGCACTTGGCTGAGTCTTTGTCACCACAAGAACAAGAAGCTTACACTAAGTTCTTACAGAAAAAGAAAATCAAATTTGTGTGGACTTATTCAGATATGCCAGGATTGGACATTAATCTTATTATGCATCACTTGTCCATAGCTCCAAATGTCAAACCAGTTAAACAAAAATTCAGAAAGATGCATCCTCACATAGCTCTTCTAGTGAAAGAAGAATTAGAGAAACTCCTTGGTGCAAAATTCATAAGAGCCATCGCCTATGCTAAATGGATATCAAACATTGTACCAGTTTCCAAACATGACAAATCCATTTGAGTTTGCATATATTTTAGAGATCTCGATAGAGCATGCCCAAAGGATGAATTTCCAGTCCCCAATATAGATATGATAGTGGATATGACTATGGGTTATGAGATTTATTCCTTGATGGATGGAATTTCTGGTTACAATCAAATTAAGATAGCTCCTAAAGATCAAGAAAAGACTGTATTCACTTGCACATGGGGTACCTATTATTGGAACGTTATACCTTTTGGATTGAAAAATGTAGGAGCCACCTATCAAAGAGCTATGACAACTATTTTTCATGACATGATGCATAAAAAAAAGGAAGATTATGTGGATGACACCTTGGCCAAGTCTAAACAAAGAGATACACACTTAGATGATTTGAAAGTCATTCTAGATTGCATGGAACAATTTCAACTAAGGTTAAATCCTAAAAAGTGTGCATTTGGAGTAACCTATGGAAAACTACTTGGATTCCTCATTTCAGCAAAAGGAATAGAGGTGGACCCTAAAAAAGTTCAAGCAATCATAGATATGCCACCTCCTAAAAACATTAGTCAAATGAGGAGCCTTCAAGGATGTCTTCAATCTATAAGGAGATTCATTTCACAACTGGCAGATAGAGCTCAACCCTTCAACAAGAACTTACACAAAGGAGTTCAACGTGTTTCGAATGAGGATTGTCAAAAGAGCATAGATAAAATCAAGAGGTACTTGGTAAATCCTCCCATTTTAATACCTCCTATCCCAGGGAAGCCACTTATTCTATACATTTCAGCAACATAATCTTCCTTGGGGGCATTACTAGCTCAACTTGATGAAAATGGGAAAGAAAGAGAAATATACTACATTAGTCGTACTCTTGTTTCATATGAGGTTAACTACACCAACATTGAGAAAGCTTGCCTTGTTGTTGTTGTGTTTGCTTCCCAAAAGTTGTGACATTACATGCTTGCGCACACTATACACCTCATAGAAAAAATAGATCCACTCAAATACTTTCTAAGTAAGGTTGCCCTTACAAGTAGACTTGCTAAATGGATGATGATACTTTCAGATTTTGACATAGAGTACATTGATCGTAAAGCAATCAAAGGACAAGCCATATCAGATCAATTGGCTGATTTCCCAATACAAGATAATGCACCTATTCAAGTTGACTTCCCAGATGAACACCTCATGTATATGACTTAAATAACATGGAAGATGTTCTTTGATGGATCTTTTATGCAAAACAATTCAGGAGCTAGTGTTTTGTTTTTTTATCCTCATGGGTACACGATTCCTAAGTCTTACAAATTATTGTTCCCATGTACAAACAATATTGCTGAGTATGAGGCTTTAACAAATGGACTTAAGATGGCCATAGAATGGAGAATCATAGAGTTACACATCTATGGGGATTCACAACTAATAATCAACCAAGTTAATGATGAATATCAAACAAAACATGAGAAAATGGTACCTTACAAGAAAATGGTTGATTCCTTGAAATGCTACTTCACATTTGCCACATTTCAGAAAATCCCTAGAGCACAAAACAAAGTAGTTGATGCTATGGATGCACTTGATTCACTCCTTTAGTTAGACCAACATGAATCCAGATTTGAATTCCTGGTGGAAGAGCTACATCACCCTATCTATGACTCCCGAGAAAGCCATGTCATTTGTACCCTTGTTGGTCGTGAGTCATCCTGTTATGGTGCCATTTATTCATACCTTCGTGATGGCATTATACCTAAAACCTTTAACCGATCTAAATTCATAAACCTTACCTGAAATGCCTCTCGCCATTCCCTTGTCGCTGGTGATTTGTATAGGAGGGGTCTAGATGGAACACTTCTTAGATGCGTAGAAAAGGAAGAATCTGACCAAGCATTATTTGACATTCACAAGGGCATCTGTGGGGGACACTCCAATGGTCTTTCCATGGCCCAAAGGTTTCTTAGGGAAAGGTACTATTGGCCCACGATGCAGATTGATGCAGTAGCTTTTTCAAAGTCATGTGAAAAGTGTCAAAAACATGGTAACCTAATACATGCTCCAGACAGGGAACTTATTCCTTCTATATCTCATTGGCCATTTCAGTGCTGGGCCTTTGATCTTGTTCGGTAGATTCATCCCAACTCATCAGGTGGACACAAGTTTATTAACACCGCTACTGATTACTTCACTAAATGGGTAGAATTTGTCCCACTTTTTGTTGCCTCGGGCAAGACAGTTTCTCTATTCATTTTGAACCATATCATCTGTCGATATGGAGTGCCTTCTGAGATTATGACTGACAACGGAGGCTAGTTTAAAAATAAGGACCTTAAACAACTCTGCAAGAAATTCAAGATTAAACAACATTGGTCCTCCATTTACTTCCCGCAAGGAAATGGTCAAGAAGAGGCATCAAACAAGACCATTCTTAAAATCTTGCGTAGAATTGTCTATAAGAATGGTAGAGATTGGCATTTACAGATAAATCCAGCTTTGTGGGCCTATAGAACAAGTATTTGTACTCTTACGGGGGCTACTCCTTTGCCCTTGCATATGGTACTGAAGTAGTGTTACCTTTGGAGGTTGAGATTCCTTCACTTCGAGTTTCCCTCCAAGGTTTAGTTACAAATGAAGACTACCATGCCATGAGACTTCAAGAGTTAGAACTTCTAGATGAAAAATTTCAAGCATCATTTGACCATACGAGGGTTTATCAAAAGTTCATGTTCAAAGCCTTCAAAAAAAAGGTTCTCCCTAGAGAATTCCAAGTGGGAGATCTTGTCCTATGTGAAAATCTTAAGAATCAATAGCATAGAGATCAAAAGGGCAAATTTGAACCTAATTGGCTTGGACCTTACATCATTACAACAACTTTTGGGTCAGGTGCTTATTTACTGTCTACAAAAGAGGGAGAGAAGCTCCCTGATCCTATCAATGTCTTGCACCTGAAGAGGTTCTATCCATGATGCCCATTCTATCTAAGGGCATCCTTTGTACATAATTATTGATCCTGAAAAAAATCCAAAAAGTGATATATTGTCAAAAATTCTAAAAATCAGAAAATGTCTTGAAAAAATGATCATCTTAGTGAAAACCTAGCAATAGGCGCTTTGATGTATCTCCAAAAAAATTTATGTATTCCAAAAAATACAAAAAAAATCAAAAAATTAAAAAATTAAAAAAAAAATCAAAAAATTGCCTTGGTGAAAACTTGGAAACAGGCGCCTTGGTAGCAAAAATTCAACTTTTTTTTATAAAAAGTCCTGAAAAAAAAAAAAAAATGAAAAAATTGTAATAAAATCCAAGTGGTGAAAACCTGGAAACGGGCACTACTTGAGGCCTTTGCACCCCTATTTCTTAGCACATGTCCTCGACACTTAGCTTCTCTCCATCATGCCTTGTCCTTGTTTTCTTGGTCTGGAATTGGTATTTGTCTTTGTCTAGGGGGCATACCTGTGTTAGATTTGGTCTCTTGGATGCGTTAGTCTTTAGGACACCTCACAAACAGTGTTTTTCAACACCACCTCAACTATATTTTTCAATACAACCCTTTACATTGAGTATTTTTCAACACTTAACGGTTTGGTCTTACCCAGTTTTGTCATGTGGTCTTACCTGTTTGCAAGAATTCAATCCTTATCCTTGGAACTCAGTACCAGTTAACACACTTAAATGTTTAAACACAACACTTAATGCTTGAGCTATGTCATGATCTTTTCTTTGTGTGCTAATTGTTATTGATTTTCGTTGAGTGTCCTTGTCTAATAAGTCTCTCTGGGATGCATAGCTAGAGGACTTGGGGCATGGAACATGTTTTTATTTTCTTCCTTATTTATGCTTCACTATTTTTGCGCAACCGTTCTGCTGGTCATCCTGGCCTCTATGCCTTGATGCGAGTGTGGTTTTGTTATATTAAATTGGGTAAGCTAACATCATAGTCATCTTGACCTTTAAGTATTTGATGCTTATGTTAGAATCTTTCCACATTCCAATCCGATATAAATCACATTCATATCTTCATAGTTGCACTTGTGACTAGTGATGATTGTGTGATTTTTTTATGTCCGTTAATAATGGCCCAATGATGAAAATAAGTTCCTTAACATTCTCTAATGAATGATGAACACAAATTCCTATGTTACAGTTGCTCTATTACAAGTACAGCTTTGCATTTTCATGTAGCTTGCATTATTTTATTTTTTTAGGCAAAAGTGGGCTAGCCACTGAATATATTTATTAATATAAGCTGGTTCAAGAGCTCATCCAAGAAAGAACCAGCAAGAAAACCCAGAATCCTTGCTCAATTACAATATAGCATAATGATGATGAAAATACAAAAAATTCAAATAATTACATTCAAAGGCAAAATCACCACCTAACTACGTTGAGAAGTGTTTACAGTGTGCACCTTCAAAATTTTTGGTCAATTCAGACCCATTATGACATCAAATGTAACATACTACAAAATTGAACACACTCGGGTTACCAACTATATCATCGAATATACACATCTGCAAAAATTAACACACGCAGGGTACTACCATCCTGTACTTTTTTTATTCTTCCATCGCAGCATCATCTCCAGACTGGTGTGAGTGGTGTGACCAATCCGTAGCCGAAACATTTGTAGCATCCTCTATTCTAGCCATCTCCCAACCGCATTCAGCCTCTTGTTTATGCTTGGATGATGTCACAGACCGTGGTACCCATCCCATAGACCACCTGGTTGGTTATGGTGCAGAGGAGGTGGCTTCTTGTCCGCTCCCCTGTGCTTCGAGGGTTTTTTATTCTCTACCCAAGTTGGGTGCTACAATCGAATCCCATTCCAGTCAGTGGGCATCTTGTGCAGTGGGGAATTTCTGCAATGCCCATGTATCTTGTTGCTATGACGAGGATATTATTCCCCGTCTCTGCCCTAAAGCCCAAAAATTGTTGCTCAGGTTTTCTTCCTGCCACACATGAGGTTGACGGGAGATAATATGCCTTGGCATCACTGGGGAGTTTGGTAACCCCAATAGGTCCATTAGTGTGAGTACTGTAGCCATTGTTTTCCCCTCCAGCAGCGAGCCGAGGACATGGCCATTCTCTTGGAATGCGTTTCTCATAATCTGTGCATTTTGCAATTCTACTTCCCTCTTGGCTCCATTAAATGCAACTAAAAATCCATGGTTATGCAATAATTGATGTGTAGTAAACAAACCTCCAATCAACACTCGACCATTCCAGAGGTTGTAATTTTGCATAGTGTGCTTGAGTTTGTTGGAAACCCAAAAGTGCTTGTGAACCATTTTGAATGCCAAAATTTCTAACAAACATGGGGATTGAAGGAGATCCATTGCATTCAACAAAAATATAGAAACTAGCTGTGAAGGGAACATAAATTGCTTGGTTTTTGGTGTGAAATTTTCATGTCCTGTTACCTGCATGATTGCGCCTCGAATGGAAGTGGAATGCACCAAAAATATTTCTTCCATTACAGGGTCATTGATGCGCATTGGAAGCACATCTTCATTAATATTGGGTAAAAACCAAATTCTAAAGTTTTTTGGCAGTAATTCTGAATGGAAGGTAACACAAGATTCACAACTAACACAGATCTCTTCCATACTCTCCAAATTCTAATTCTTGTGACATAGATTGTTTTGTGAAGGGTCTAAATAGGGTGTGCGATATACTCTGGTGGTGTCATCGAGGCACATAATTGAGTGGATCTTGATGACAATTAACCCTGATTTGACAAGTATTGCACTCAGCTTTTGGGCCTTAATCCATCTGTGATCAGCCATGTGAAACTGGTATTCTGTATCCCAGCTTGAGTTTTAGACACGCACGAGGGAGATGACCATAATAAGTTTGGGTTCCATTTTTTGAAATGGCAGTCGTTGCATCGTTGTTTCTTTAAATAGATGTCAATAGATGTACTTCCATTGTCAAATTGGGATCTACCTGGAGCCTTTTAAAGATCTCTATCCATTTTGGAATCCAATTCCCACATGGGAGATTGTAAATCATCTGGTACCGAGCTCTCACACCGTGTCACATGACAGAGCTTTATTAGTTATCTTACCTCACCTTTGTACATTTTCCCACTATCATTACCACATACCCTCAAATGTGTACGTGATATCATAAGTGTGTGATTGAAAACAATGTCTTGGCACCTGTATATTATGCAGCTATGGGTATGTATTAAATACATTTTGTGCATCATTAGTTTCATTGCTCAATTTGTCAGAATCCACTAACCTGCTTAATTCACACATCTCTGTTGGGATCACACTTGGCATTTTAAGTGTAATATCCATACCATCTCAACCTAAATTGGATAGATAGTCTGCAACCCGATTTCCTTCCCACAATGTATGAGAGAGGAATGTGTTGGAAAAATTATCCAGTATTCACCAAATTTTCTTCAAAATGTATTCTAATTGCCAGTTATGGATAATTATTTTGATGCAGACATTAATTATGACCATGGAATCAACATCGATATGTATGTTTGTGAATCCACATTATTTTTCTAGAGTTAAACCCGCAAGCATTGCTTGTGCTTCTGCTATATTATTTGACCCTAATGACAATGGGGAGGTACTGCATGCGACTAGATTTCCCTATGAATCCCTGATACATGCACCCAGGCCTGATATTCCTGGATTGCCATGTGATGCACCGTCAAATTTTATTTTCATTACCTGATGATTGGGGGGATGTCATTTGATAGTTGATCTATCAAATTGACCTGGAAAATTTTTAGAGGCTCTCCATTCCATTGGTATGTTGAGGCTCCCCCAAGTTCTCATGATATTGTTGTCCCATGAAGACACAACTGGGTTGTATCCACACCTAAAGATGCTAGCATTTACAACTTCTGTAATTGAGTTTTCTAACCCTTGTAGAACTATTTCTAGCTTTGACTACTCACTTCGAAATATCCTTTTATTTCATTCCCACCAGGTCAACCATACAATAAGCGCTGGTGTACACTTCCAGATATTTGCAAATAGTGAGCCCTGATGCAATTCGGGCCAAGACTGAAATAGGTCCCATATTTTATTGGGTAGAGGTGTGTAGAAACATAGTTTTTTAAGGAAAAATATCCAACATTCATATGCAAAGGAACATTGCAGTAGCAAATGATCAAAATTCTCAATCTGATCATCACACAATTTACACTTGAAGGCTTGTGTAATGCAGAATTTTTGTAATCAGTCATTGGTGAGAATCCTGTTTCTTAGTGCTAGCCATGCAAAGCACCCCACCTTAGGCAGAACAACATGGTTCCAAAAAAAATTATATGCTCATGCCTGGGCCTTATCATTAGCTAAGTTTTGAAGAATTTTGTAGCCTTCTTAGATTGAATAATTTCCATTTTTTGCAAGGGCCCATACTAGCCTATCTACTTTATCTGACAAGTAGATCTACCTATCTGCAAATATATTTCTCAGTATTTTAGCATCTTGTCTTGCAAGGTTCAGCTCATCCGGGTCCTTCCAAATGACTTTGCCTGAATAATTTTTGACAGCCAGTACGTAGTAGATGAGGTAGATGCCCCATCTATTTTCTGTAATGTTTATAATATCATGTGGAATTCCCTGAGGTAACAAGGCAGGCTGGCCACTCCAAGAGTCTCTCCTAAATTTAACACTTCATCCATTATTGACCTCCCATGTAACATAATTGTGAACCAATTCCCTAGTTGACATCATGAAGTCCCAGACTGCAGATCCTTTGGGCGGCTCTATCAAAGAAAGAACTCTTGAAGGGTTTTGGTTATCCAAGTATTTTTTTTGTAGGATTTGACACCATTTATTAGTTGGTTTGGTGTACATTTTCCACACAAGTCTTCCCCCAAAAGCTCTATTCCTGTTATGTAAATCATGCAATCCTACACCTCCTCTAGTTGGTCCTTGTGACATATCCTGTAGTGAGATGAGCGAGATCTTCTTTTCATTATTCATCTTCCCTGTCCATAAGAATTCTTTGATTACTTTTTGCATTTGCTTTATAATGGAGGATGACGCTTTAAGGACAACAAGATAGTAATTAGGGATTGCCGAAATAACAGACTTGATGAGAAGGATTCTTCCCGATAGAGATAACCACCTAGCCTTCCAGGCTAGAACTCTATTTTTTATTCTTTCGATGACTGAGGACTAGTAGCCTGGTTTATTAGTTCCCACAAAGAAAGGGATCCCTAGGTAAGTTGATGGTAGAATGTTAACTAAGAACTGTAGGATTCAGACAATCCTGTCTGATATAATCTAATTAGTGTTGAACAAGTAGATTTTTGATTTCTGAGCATTCACTTTCTGTCCTAAGGCTGCAGAATAGAGATCTAGAACATATTTAATTTTACTAGCTTCTTTCACATGGGATTTACCAAACAGTAATGCATCATCTACAAATAAATAATGTGTAACTAATATGTCTGTATCTCCAATCTAAGCACCGATCCAAAACCCCAATGATTGTTGTTTCTTGATTATTCTACTCAATGCTTCTGCCATTATAATGAACAAAATGGGAGACACAGGGTCTCCCTATCTAACACCTTGAGTAGAAGAGAAGAAGCCCACTGTTGTTCCATTAATGATAACTGAAAACCAAGCCCCTGCAATGCATGCCCTTATCCATTCACACCAATACTTTGAGAACCCAAACTGATGAAGTACGTGAAAGAGAAAGTTCCAACATACTCTGTCATAGGCCTTCATCATGTCTAGCTTAATGACAAAGTTGGAGGACTAATTTTCATTAATCGAATGGAGGACTTCATGGGCAACTAGGGCTCCTTCCATAGTTTCCCTTCATGGAACAAAGCCTCCCTGTTCTTGAGATATAATTGATGGGATGCGATGTTGGAGCCTCAAGTAGATGGCTTTGGTTATAACCTTGTAAGTTGTATTTCAAAGAGATATGGGGCAAAAATCTACAAATGTTTTTGGGTTTTTTACCTTTGGGATGATAGTAATGTTTGTAGTGTTAAAGTATTTCAGCATAGCCTTGCTTTTTTGTGATTCTTCTACTGCTGCTAGCAATTCCCAGCCAATAATATCCCAGCATGTTTGAAAAAATAATGTTGTGTAGCCATCTAGGCCCGGAGCTTTGTCTGGAGGTAGCAAGAAAATCACATGCCTGAGTTCCTGAATAGTAAAGGGGGCCATTAGGATGTCATTATCTTGTTGTGTGATTAATACTGGAATAGCTTCCAGTATTTCATCCAATTTTTCTTGTGATGGAGAGGGGTCCTAGGTAGGGGAGAGGAGATTCTTGTAGAAGTTGACCCCTTCTTGTTGAATATCCTGAGCATTTGTTAGGATCTTACCTGTGGTATATTCTGAGATGGTGAAAATTGTGCTGGTTGCTCGCTTTTTCTTGGCTGATGCATGGAAAAATTTTGTGTCCTTATCTCCTTCTCGAAACCATAGCTCATAGGATTTTTGTCTCCAATATTCTTCCTCCCTACTACATAGCTCTTCCCATTCCTTCTGTAATTCTTTCTGCTTGAGGTATGTGCCATTATCCATACCTTGCTAAATGGTCTGCTCATAAATGTCTGCTAACTTTTTCTTTACTATATCTTTTTGCTGGAAAACATTTTTGAACACTTGCTCATTCCATTTTTTAATGTGGCCTTTGATATATTTGAGTTTCATGGAAAAATGATGCATTTTTTAACCGTCCACAAATGGAGAGATGACCCACCATTGTTTTATTAGCAAGATGAAGTGTGGGTGTTGAAGCCACATTCTTTCAAACTTAAAAGAAGGTTTGTGACACCTAGGTGCAACTGCATTATCTATAGACAACACTATCAAAAAGTGGTCAGAGCCCAGAAGAGATAGGATTTTTGATTGAAATTGAACATTTATAAGCTTCCAATCTTGTGAAATTAGGAACCTATCAAGTCTAGATGCTATTTGTGCAAAGTTAGCTCTCTTATTTGTCCAAGTGAAGGATCCATTTGTTGGGACTACATCCATTAAGTTGTTGTCATTTAGCAAAGAGAAAAAATCTTGTATGGTTCTTGGTGGAGGACATATTCCACCAACTTTTTCCTCCATCTTGAGAATAGCATTAAAGTCTCCTCCTAGTACTACATTGTGATCACTGTGAATCTAAATTAAGTGTGTTAAATGTGCCCAAAGCTTGTATTTATCCTGTGTGGAAGTTGGCCCGTAGACATTAATCAGCACAAAGGAGAAATCATAATTTTTAACCTCTAAAATTTTCCAATTAGAATCCTGCCCAATCAATCTCCCTTGGATGGTCTTTAGATTCCATAAGACAACCAATCCTCCAAAGGTTCCAGTCCCTTGCTGGTGAATAGAGGCCCAGGCAGCCCATTTTCCAATTGATTTTGCATAGTTTTCTTGAGACATTTTTGTTTCTTGCATTAGGACAATATCAACATGAATAGAATCAATCATCTGTTTGATTCTATTTCTTTTGTCAGAGGAATTAATGCCTCTGACATTCCATGAGGCGATCTTCATTGTTGACAAGAAGGACCTTTCATCCTCCTTGTCGATCTTTTGATGGAGACAAACTTATCATGCAACGTGGATTGTATGCCAACTATTATTTCTTCCTTTGTTTTTGCACTTTTTGGTCTTTAGCCTTTGGATTTAGGTGTCTTGATGGGCTGAGAATTTTGAGATGGCACCTGTTCAATGAAGATAATTTATTGTTGTACATGCATGTCCTCAACTCTAGGCATATTCTGTTTATCAGCATCCTCTTTATGTACTTCCTCAGCATCCCACTCTTGGGATGTTATATTGGCATAGGTACTGGTGTCAGGGTATATGCAGACATCATCTATTGATTGATTGGAGCTACTATTAATTATCCCTTCCACCTCTGAAGGCTCTATGTATTCCAAGAAATTTTTCTATCCCTTCAGAGAGCATGCCAATTTTACAATTGAAGAATCCATTTTCTTAGATATAATGCCTTGTCCAAGGTATAGAGGCAGGTCCTCTACATCTGAATACTCAATGATTTCCATTTCTACAGCCTCTACCCTCTGTGCTCTCACTTCCTCAACTAGATCCTTTAGATCTGTATAATTAGAGATTTCCACTTGTACTCCCTCTACCTCAGCTAAGCCTTGTACTTGATCAAATCTGTGTTCTGAATCCATACAATTTGTCATTCCCATGTTTCCACCCAGTGTTACTACCCCATGATTTTCTTGACTGTGGATAGGGAGAATAATGGGGGAATCTTGAAACATTAGTTGATGGACAATGTTGTCAACATGCATAATTGTAGGAGCTGACATATTATCTGTCTCCGGACCCTCAAGGTAGTAGTAAACTGATAATCTCTCCATTGCGAGCAAAGGGGTAAATATGAGAAGATACGTTGAAGTAGAACAGAGAACCACTCTGCTAAATTCTGTGCCTGAGACATTAAAGTATTGCCAGTGCAACCTTGAATTTGTATTATTGACTTGGGTTTAACTTGGCATGGAGGTATTTCTTGCAAAGAGTAATGGGTACACTCCAAAGGATCTGAGATATGATCCGAGCATACTCTGATTTTTGATGAATAATCCTTCTGACAATCCGAGGTGAAGTGGCCAAGTTTACTTTGATACTTCTAAATGATTTTTGAATGTTGGATGATGATCTATTATACCCAATCTCCCCATTTAGATTTAATAGCAATCTGATTAAGAAAAGGTTTGTGGCTATCAATTAGAATACAAACTCGAGGTTCTCGATGAGGGGCTTCAAATAGAATGAGGTCATGTCGAATGAAGATACCCACATTGTTCACAATGAGTTCAATAGTTTCATGATCTCTATATTCAAGTGGAAGCAGAGGAAAAGATATCCAATGGGGGAAGAAGCGGGCAAGACTAGGATCGGGCTTAAAATTGGGGATACAAACCATAGTAAAGAGGTTCGATCCTTTACATAAACAAATTTTATTAGTAATTGAAACTATTTAGGTGCCATTTCGGTCCCTTTGGGAATTCAGACTAATCATAGGGTAGAGGCCTTGGCTGCCCTCAATACTATCCTACTGGTGGAAGAACTGGGGTTCAAAAGAGTCTGGCTTGAAGGTGATTCTTTAAATATTATAAATAATATTAAAGATATCAATACCCCCTCCTGGACTATTGATCACATTATTTCCAAAATCAAAACCATAGCCCAATCCTTTGAGGTGTTCCATATATCTCACAATTATCGGGAGACCAATCAGGTTGCTGATTGCCTTGCCAATATTGGAGCCAAAAGCGAGGGGATTCAAAAATGGATCGGTAACACTATTTGTAATGATGTTGTCACCTCATCTATTAATTATGATAAAATTAGGCACAAGGAAGGAGTCATTAATAGGAGCATTAATGATATTATTTAATTCTTCTTAGATTGGGGTGATCTCGAATGTCACGCGAAATAATGCTAAGTACATCTCCAAGATGCGAAATTATTTTCCCATTATGAAAGCTCAAAATTTGATGTGTGTTGTCATCATCATTAGTAACTGTTTCTAGTTTGTGCATGTGAATAGGACTGTGAATCAGCTAAATAGTCTTTTTATGCTAAAGAATCATCAAATTGATAGCATTCCCTCATCTAAGCATAAGAAGCATATGAAAAAAGAGCAGGGTGATTGTTTGGCCATGGGTGGTGATCTCAGGAGAGAAGAGCCTGCGGAGTGTAAGTGGAAGTAGGATAAGGAAGTCTGGAGCATTTTGAAGAAAGGCCATGTTCATCGGTTTCTTCAGAGACTCCATGGGTTTGATAATGATGTCTCCAAAGCCTTTGCTGATGGTTGGGATAAGGGCACGGTGAATCTGGCTGGCAAGTCTTTTAGCCTTAGCCTCGAGATCCTCTTGGAAAATACTGGTCTCCCTTTGGATGGTCTGAAGTATTCAAAAGAGATCAAGGTCGTAACAAGAGCTTACAAGAAATTTCCTGTCACTGACGAGGAGAGGGCTCTTTTGGTTAAAGGTAAGAAAGACTATGTTGATATGGATAACATTGATAGAATTTGGGGTTCTGTTATCAAGGTTATTATGGAATATTTCACTCTTGAGGGGAGATTTTCTAGGGTCTATAATTATCATTTTTCCCTAGTCAATCACTTCAGACATGATATAAGAATCTCTTTCCCCTACTTTCTCCTCTGTTCACTCAACAAGAGAATTACTAATTATAGAGTGAAGAACTTCCCCATTCTCCATGTTGGGCTCATCCTCCTTATTGCTGATTATGCGAGAGACCACATTCCTGACCCTATCCCTACCCAGGTCAAAAATAGGAAGAATATTGGCTCTCCACCCAGGAATCAGAAACCCAAGAAAGTTCTCTCCCTCTCTGAGCTAGCCTCCTCTAAGCCTTTGGATGGTCTGAAGAATGTCAAGGTCCCTCATGATGTCAATGCCTTTGTCTCTATTAAAAATGACTTGGAGCCCTCTGCTATCCCTATCCTGTCAGAGCCTGAAGGTGTGAAGCTGAATCCCCTGGATAATGAGACCGAGGTTGATAAGAATACCCAAGTGGGTCATAATGTTGTACCTAATTCCACTACCCAGACCCCTAAGGAGAAGGACTTGGAGGATCCTAAAATCACTAATGCCAAGGATAGTCTCGAGGATGGCCAGGACAATCAAAATAGTGGGGAGAAGCTTAACCCTGCTCTGGAGATTAACAATACTGAAGGTAAAGATACTTCTGAGATTGAGGTTGAGGCTAACGACAACAAAGACAAAGAGGCTAATACAAATCTAAATGACAGTAATGTTGATGACTCGGGGAATAATAGCATTAGGGTTTTGGAAGAGGAAAATCTAGACTCCCATGACTCCCCCAGCTCCGGGAAAGAGAACAAGAAGGATGAAAGTGAGAGAACCCTTTATTGTAATAGGTCCCAATCTCTTCAAGACGACATTAGAAAGATGGATTTGTAGGTCAAAAGATCAATCATCATGACCCCCCTTGAGATTGCTAAAAACAAGTCCATCTACAGTTACAATCTGGACAAATGGGTGCAGAATGATTTGGTTGAGCTGAAGAATAGATGTATCAAACTAGAAAATAAGAATTCTATTATCGAGGAAATGATTGATAATATCAGGAAGGAATATTCTCTCAATGCTAATGCCAGTGTTCTTGATTACGGTTCTAAACTGGATGATAAAATTAAAAAAGTAGTTGAGATAGCCATGATCCCCATCCATGAGAAGACAAGCAGGAATGAGGAAATGCTAAAATATTTGCTTGGCCTGGTTAATACAGGAATGAATTCTACTCTGGAGAACTTGAAGACGCTCAGAAAAATGTTGGAAGGAAATAAAGATGCCCCCTTGAGTGACACAATTGACCTGACAGATCCTAGTCAACAGATGGGACTGGCACTAGACCTAGGTCTAATACTAAAAAGAAGCACAAGGTTGATGATCAAGACATTCAGAGGCTGAAAGATAATGTTAAGATCATGCAAGCCCAGCTGGAGGACTCCGAGGGCTTCCTGAAGACTATGTCTTGATCTTGGTGCTGGTGGCCTTTTCTTCTCTGTTTTTCTTCCAAAAAAATTTTCTTTTTGTTGTGTAGGTGCTTATTGAATATTTTGGATTTGTCCCTTTGTAGTCTTCTCCCTTCTTTGGGGCAGCTAGTTGTTCTTTGGGTCTTCATGCTTATCTCTCTTCTCTTTTGTAATAGGGTTTTGGGGTCCCTAAAAAACCTATTTTTACCGTAATCAAAAACAACTTTTATATTTTTGAACCAAATCTCTATCTTCTCTAGAATGAAAGATGAGCATAAAATATTTTGAGATTGGATCTACATAGAATATTTATTTTAAGCCCACAAAAGATTGCATTTCCCATTCTTGGATTACTGTAAACGATAAGTTGTTTGGACAAAGCTTACCTATAAGACCCAAATGCTGAAGTGTGCTGATGTGCGTCTGCAACATCTTATTTGGAAGAGTGATTGATGCCATATTAGGGACCAGATCTGCATTAATTTAGGGATCTTTCTTTTGCCAGACTCGGTTGGGTTTTTTTGGAATGAAGGGGGCTTGAGCAAGGAAGTCACTCACTGGGGGCAAGGTTTTAGGCCCTTTGAACTGGTCATGCTTTCTCTTTCTAGAATCATCATGGCTGTGATTCAGGGATGCAAGAGGGGTGCCTTCACAAATGTCAAAAATTGGCTGCTTCTCTCTGAGGAGTTTCCTGGACCTGTGTCGGTATCCTTTTTTACCCGTAGGGAGTATTTTCTGATTTTGAACTTTAGGCATCTCCATTTCCCGCTCAAATGTTTTTTCAAAATTTTGACTTGGTTTACTAAAAAATGGAGGTGGGTGGCCAACGACAGTGGCTTCTTTCGAGGTTTCCCCAGTCTCATAGGTTTGGAAACCCTCATGATGCTTGCGGTTTGAAAAATGAAAATGACGGTTGACAAAAAATGGCTTTACCAGTTGAACAATGGATTTTCCACAAAAAATAGATCCAGCATGATTACCTGTGTTATTTTTTTCTTCGAATGGGACTTTTAAAAACCCAATGATCTCTGCATATTTATTCCTAGCTGGTTGAAAAACTAGCGTAGCTCAAAAAATATTCTTAAAAACATCAGAGAGGTCTGCCTTTTGATCATACCTCTAGATACAGTTTTGGGGCTGTTGATGATGTATATATTGACCCTGCTGATGTTGTTGATGTTGCTATCATTGTCGCTGCTGGTCCTGCTATTGTCTCTGTTGCGGGTGGTCCTGTTGGTGTTTCTAGTGCTGCTAATTAGGGGGTTGCCTCGCCTACATCATCTTTACAGTAAAATATATTAGGGTATTTGAAATTGTAATCTTTGTAGCTTTCATTGTTAGACCTCATGTTAATTTGCATTTTAGGCTGCATTATGAGTTTGAGAGGGTTTCCTTCATCTTTCTCGTGGACTTTTAATCAACTGTGGTCATTCTGATCTTCATTTCCTTATCTTCTTTCGTGATCTCAATCAAAATTTTCTATCTTAAACAGTTGATTGATATTGGGGCATTCTCTTTCTTAAGGCAAATTCTCTTTCTTCTCTCCATTTCTTTCCACCTCTTCCAAACTTCTACCTTCAATTTGTTTTCACCCCACTTCTTTTCTTCTAATTCAACCTTGGGGCATAATCTTTCATGCTTGATGATCTACCTTGGTTCTGTGATCCTTATATCTTTCATCTTACATCAAGAACCTTATCTTTAGTTTGATTTGATCAAATTTTTCAATTTGTTGTTTCTCCTCTATCTCATTTCAATTTCGGTCACGAGGGGGCAGGTCCTATCAAACTTCAATCCTTGATTCAACTTTATCAATCCTATCATTGTTCCGCTTGGGGAACCTTGCTTGAGATTCTTATCTCGGACATGTCAATTACTTATTTACAATGGTGTTGACCTTGTCTTTTTTGCAATCTACTTATCTTTGTTCTGATGTCAATTACTTATTTACAATGGTGTTGATGTCTGTGTTGTTTTTTGATCCCAAATCGATCTCACACTTCAACTGCATTCTTTGACTACATGTGTTCCTAGAATGATCACACATTAGTCAAAGAGGGGCAAATGTATGCACCCTAAAATGGTCGCCTAGACTATGGGCCCCA
>MU227709.1:583324-609441 GCA_018584345.1 Thuja plicata | reverse complement strand
TAATTAAATAAAACCCCCACTTAAATTCCTCTTTGTTGAAAAAGAAAATAAATTAAATAAAAATAAATAAAGTTCCTTTTTCTACACATCTTCCTAAGTGGTGGGCTTTTTGCCTCTTAATCATAGCTTTTGATTTTTGCCTCTTAATCTCTATCGTCCATTTCTCTTTAAAAGGAAACCTCTCCTCATTTGATAATCAAGATTTTATGCTATTGTTATGCTGCAGGTTTGGAGAGCAATTTTGGAGGAGAATTTGAGCACTTGAGCTTGGATATTGCAACTTCTCTCTTCTTGTCTTCTTCTTTCATCCATGGATATTCATGTAGATTATATTCATATTAGATTAAATTCATATTTCCTTTCATAGAATAATCTTGCATTGTTATCATTTAGATTAATTTCCTTTAATGCATGGAATGATTCATAGAAGTGTGACACATTTTTAGCACACATAACCTATGCAAAGTGTTACCACAACAATTTCTGGAGAATGTAAAACTGATAAAGAAAGACAGATCGAAGACCTTCAGATTTGGCTCACTATTGGTACATATGTTCATACACATTGAACATAGATTCCGAGGCATGCACCCTAGTGGTTGGAACACATGGATACCTACTGGTATTCAGATTTCACAGAGCTACAGAAGATAGAACATGACATGGGTTGATGGTGAATTATTTTGCATGATCAAAATTCTTCAGAGGCAGATGAAAGGTAGATACAAGATACCTAGAGACATAGTTGAAAAATACAAGGATACATTAAATTTCATGGTTGAAACTGATTGTGTATGCTTTGAGTGAGTTACACCAAGGAAGAAATGGTGGTATCCTATGGGATATGAAGTAAGTTTAGAAGTACTGACTATGAAAGTTGAACATGTTTTTGCATCTTAGATTGATACATCTAAAGAAAGACGGGGAGCCTATGAGGATACATCTGCTAAGGTAAGAGAGGAACAAACCAGAGGACTGAGGAAAAGGAAAATTGACAACACTATGAATGAATGTGGTGTTAAGGTAGGACTGACAGAGGAAGAGTTGAAGGAAGTGTAACATATAAAATGGTACATCTAAAATGTAGGGTATGAAAATGTGATGTATCAAATATATGTTGTTACATTTGAAATTAGAATGTTTATTGAAATGTGAGGGATAAATAAGATGTTCCTTTTACCATTAGATACACAAAGGAAGGATCCAAATTGAAAATAAGAATAAAGAAGAAGATCTTAAATTCTACTTTTATAGAAAATAATGTGTGATAAATCTAGAAAGATTAAGAACTTTGATTGAAATGAATAGGAGAAAATGACTAACCTTGAAATGTTACAGATCTAAAGAATGATGTTTTCGAGGGTCTACACTGAGTTTATGGAAAATCTGCAACCTGATCTGGAACAGAAATGTAGAGATGAACAAAACCCCCCAAATTTTTTTTGATCTAACACAGTTTCGATTTTGACCCTTAAGTCAATGTCACCATTGACCCAGAATTTCTGATTCTGACCTAGGGCAGAATCGACCTCAAAATTCCCTGACAGAAAACATGTTTCCGGATCTCGATAGTTTGTTGAAAAGGGTATCTGAATCTACACTCTAATTTACTATTCTGAACCTGTACCTACAAGAAAAATGGATTTGTTTGTTGCAGGGGAGGGGTTTGCCTTAGTCAAACCATGATTTAGGAATTAACCTTGAAATCAATAATTGAAATAAAGAAAGCTAGCAAGTAGTAGAAGTAAATCTAATAATGAAGCTATGATATTCAATAGATAGGCAATTGTATTTTGAATGTAAACAAGTATGTAAATATGAAAGCTTGGGCTCAATATTAGAAACCATAAACCTCCATGAATGTATGCTTGGATTCCACCTTGAAGAGAGAATGAATGAATCTTAAGGATGCACAAAGGATCTTGAAGGAAGATCACACCACCATGATGGATAGATCTAGGGCTTTAATGATGAATCTTGAATGCTTGAACCAAATCCCTTCAAAGGCTTCAAAATTTGAATCCTTGATCTTCAATAGAGAACTTGAATGCTTGAGAGGAAGACTTGAAAATTTTGAAAGCTTGAAAACATGTAGAACAATGGATGCTTGAACTTTTTTCTTCTTGGATGGTAGATGATTTATACTTGATATGCCTTAGTGCTTAGCTTCTTCTTGCTTAGAGAGACTTAGAGAAAATGAGAGGAGAAAACTTCCTTATATATGAAACTAGGGCACACTATTCTAGAGAGTCCTACATAGGATAAATAAATTCTTATTATACCTATACCCCTAGAAGTGGACCTATATTAAATATAATTTAAGAATCATCGCTTTGGAACCCAAAATAGCCAACCCGGAAGCGGGAAATGAACTTTTAATGACCTCTGGCAGCTGACAAACTTTCAAACTAGAAAGGGGGACCCAGGTCAAAGTCAAGGTCATCCTTGACCTAGGTCAAGGTCGAGGTTGAACTTGACCCAGGGAGTTAGAACCCCTGGAAAATATGCCAGATGGGATGGATGGTGCCCAGAGAAGCCCAAATAGGGTCCTAAATAGGCACAAAAGTAGGAGAAGGTGCAAAAATGAGGGGACAATATTATGATGGTCAAAAACACCCCCTAAGGAGGGCTAAACATTCTTAAAATGGAAGTTCTTCCATTTTAAGATGATACATTAAGCCCCCACTTTAGCAGGAGTATGTAAATTGAACATACTCGTGGTAAAGTTAGAAGAAAGACTCTGGTGGATCACAATGAGGTAGAACATCACTTAGTCAAGGACATGAGCCCCCAGACCAAGGATTATAACTCAACATACATGCACAAATATATGAAAGTAAAGATAAATCAATCATAGAGAACGTACATGAATACATAAGCAAGACAAGAGAGACACCATAAATAACATAGGTTCATGATCTAATCCTACTAGCATGAAAGCGAAAGAGAGAAAAGAGATAGTGATTACCTCGCCTAGTAAGATTCCCACCTTACCATGAATCACCAAGGAGGGAAAGCCCAACAGATTCACCCATAAACGATGTTTTGTAATTATAATGCGTCTTCTAACAGCTTTTGGAATATCCATAGATCCACATTCTTGTATCACTATGGAATATAAAATGCGTGTCTTTTCAGGATTTAGCAACTTATGTACGTTACCTTCCAAGGATTTAAGATATTGTAAAATGTGTATCTTTTCAAGATTTAGCAACTTATGTGCATTACCTTCTGAGGATTTAGCAAAAATAAAAATAAAAAACGTGTGTTTCTTCAGGATTTAGCAACTTATGTGTGTTACCTTCTAAGAATTTAGCAAAAATAAAAATAAAAATGCATGTCTCTTCAAGATTTAGCAACTTATATGCGTTACCTTCTGAGGATTTAGCATGTTGTAAAATATAAACTATAGTATAAGGGAGACCCTATATATGCCCCCCTCCTTATCATGACTACCCACTAGGTAGGATAAGGAAGAGAAAGAGGATACCTACTTCACAAGGTAAGGAGATATCCAGCTTAAAAATAATATACACTATATCCTTAGCAAAGAGTATTGACCCTTACCTCTAAGAGCATAGATAATCATGAAATGGAAATGTCACATATGGAAAAAGGATTCTCAAAGAGGAAGAGATCTTATCATCAAGACCCCCATCGTAGAGGAGTGCTTAGGATAAAATGTCATCTTCTAAAGAAAATAAAAGAGGGACCAAAGATTCAATCATCAAGCCCCCTGCAATCAAGAGGAAGAGCAATCTCAAAATGAAGGAATCAAACTCTAACCTAAAGCAAGAGCAAGAGTTTATAAAGAACATAATTTGCAAAACAAAGAAGAGGTGATGACTCGTGACAATCACCTCTCATATAAGAGGGTATCCATATCCAAAACATAAATCTTTATAAGGAAATAATGTTGTAAACAAATGCCACTAAGCTAAGGAAAGTAGATCCTTAGATAGAGGAAGAAGGAAAAAACCCTGCCCCCCAGGGATGGAAGCAAAGGATATACTAATTATATCAAGTGATGTTGTAATAAAGAGATATCTTCACAAAGCAAATGTCCTAGAAAATATATCATGAATGATTATGAGCGAAGGAAGTATGTACCATAATAGAAAATTATAAGGATAGAATGTAGAAAGAATAACCAATTAAACTCAAAACAAAATACGTGCTAAGAGAAAAAATGGATCTTAGAAGATTGGAAGGAAATACCTCTTGCCCCCCAGTTAAGAGATAAGAGGAGGAAAAATATTATCAAATTTATAGAAGAACGAGGGGAATACCCTATATCAAAATTATGAAGAAATTGTAATACTGCACGGGAATGAGATATAATTCCTAAAGAAGCTCTTTCTCTAACATATAGTTTGAAATGTACACAATCAACAAGTAAATGTGTATTACTATAATGAAAAGGACATTTGTATTTCAAAAGAGCATTTTTTGGCATAGGTTTAAAGATTTCTTTCTTAGAATTCATTAACTGGACATACACTTTCTTAGCCACATCTTGAAGAGTATCAGGGTGATCTAAGGAAGGTGTTGGAATAATAACATGAAGAGGAAGATGATAGTTAAGGTCAACCACCTTGAATTGAGAAGGCGGGAAACCTATACCATGCGTATCTTATTTAGGGGATGAATGAATTGGGTTTTTAATGTCTTGTTCATTAAAACCAAGCCCTAAACCCTTATAGCCTTATTTATCTACCATAGTGTATCTGATAGTGTACATACCTTGCAAATATTCTACAGGAGGTGATTGATTATGGTGCTCATGAGAAAATGTTGTGTATGGTGGAATGATAGTTTTAGAAGAGGTTTCTTTATTTTTCCCTTTAATATCATCATGGATCGGATAAGAAGGGGAAGGTAAATGGAAGAATTCTTGAACATCAACATCATGAACCTTAGCTTGAGCCCCATCATAAGTGTGAGAGGAACTAGGGATATAAGATGGAGAAATAGAAATAGGAATATTAAGAATTGGATTAGGTATGATAGGATTAGGATTAGGAGGATTAGGAACTAGATTAGGAATGATAGGATTAGGATTGGGAGGATTAGGAAATGGGGTATCATCTACCCAATTCTTCACATAATCCAAAAGACAAATAAATCTACTACACAAACCCTTGATGAAAGTTTTGAAAGTAGGAAGACTAGTATTAGTTAATCTCAAAATAGCATAAGCAAGTGAAACATGAAGATTAACAAACATGATGAAATGGATCATACTTTCATAAACATCATAAGTACTATAAAGAGATGCTAAAAGAAGCATAATGAGAAAAATAGCCATACCCGAAAGCATCTTAAAGATCTTCATAGTGAATGAAATGCAAGAAATGTTTTTATATTTTTATGAGTATGTAGATTTTTTTTATTGTTTTAAAATGCCAAAGCATAAAAGAAAACTAATTTAGTATGTATGCAAGATCTAGTCTCTAAGAAAAAGAGGCAAAGCATATGACACCAAAAAAAAAGAGTTATATATCGCGGGTTCACCAAAATGTAACATATAAAATGGTACATCTAAAATGTAGGGTATGAAAATGTGATGTATGAAATAGATGTTGTTACATTTGAAATTAGAATTTTTATTGGAATGTGAGGGATAAATAAGATGTTCCTTTCACCCTTAGATAGAAAAAGGAAGGATCCAAATTGATTAACCCCAAAGGAAGGATCAATGCATAAATGAATCAATCAATTGGAAATAAGAATAAAGAAGATCTTAAATTCCATTTTATAGAAAATGATGTGTGATAGATCTAGAAAGATTAAGAAATTTAATTGAAATGAATAGGAGGAAAGGACTAACCTTGAAATGTTATAGATCTGAAGAATGCTATTTTTGGGGGTTTGCACTGAGTTTATGGAAAATCAGCAACTGGATCTGGAATAGAAACGCAGAGATGAACAAAACCAAAAAATATTTTTTCGATCTGACACAGTTCTGATTTTGACCCTCAAGTCAATGTCACCATTGACCCAGAATTTCCAATTCCGACCTAGGGAAGAATCAACCTCAAAATTCCCTGACAGAAAATCTATTTTCGGATCGTGATAGTTTGCCAAAAAGTGTATCCAAATTTGCACTCTAATTCTTTGTTCCAAACCTGTACCTGCAAGAAAAATGGATTTGTTTGTTCGGGGGGAGGGGTTTGCCTTAGTCAAACCCCAATTTAGAAATTAACCTTGAAATCAATAATTGAAATAAAAAATGCTAGCAAGTAGTAGAAGTAAATCTAATAATGAAGCTATGATATTCAATAGATATGCAATTGTATTTCAAATGTAAACAAGTATGTAAATATGAAAGCTTGGGCTCAATATTAGAAACCATAAACCTTCATGAATGTATGCTTGGGATCCACCTTGAAGAGATAATGAATTAATCTTGAGGATGCAAAAAGGATCTTGAAGTAAGATCACACCACCATGATGGATAGATCTAGGGCTTTAATGATAAATCTTGAATGCTTGAACCAAATCCCTTCAAAGGCTTCAAAGCTTGAATCCTTTATCTTCAATGGAGAAATTGAATGCTTGAGAGGAAGACTTGAACAATTTGAAATCTTGAACACTTGTAGAACAATGGGTGCTTGAACTTTTTGCTTCTTGGATAGTAGATGATTTGTACTTGATATGACTTAGTGCTTAGCTCCTTCTTTCTTAGAGAGACTTAGAGAAAATGAGAGGAGAAAACTTCCTTATATATGAAACTAAGGCACAATCTTCTAGAGAGGCCTACATAGGAGAATTAAATTTCAATTATACCTATACCCCTAGAAGTGGACCTATATTAAATATAATTTAAGAATCATCACTTTGGAACCCAAAATAGTCAACCCAGAAGCGGGAAATGAACTTTTAATGACCTTTGACAACCGAAAAAATTTCAAAATGGAAATGGGGACCCAGGTCAAAGTCAAGGTTGTCCTTGACCTAGGTCAAGGTCAAGATCTACCTTGACCCAGGGAGTCAAAACCCTGGAAAATATGCTAGATGGGATGGATGGTGCCCAGAGAGGCCCAATAAGGGTCCTAAACAAGCACAAAAGTAGGAGAGGGTGAAAAAATGAGGGGAAAATATGATGATATTAAATAAAATCCCCTAAGGAGGGCTAAAAATTCTTAACATGGAAGTTCTTCCATTTTAAGATGATACATGAAGTAAAAAGGAAATGTCAGAACGATCTTCTAGATTGGCATGTGCTAGTACTTCAACCTTTCCACATCCTGAAGTAGTGATGAAAGTTGTTTCACCTACTACAGAAATTAATGTAGACACCTCCTCTCCACCACAACAAACATCACAAGCTAAAAAGATTACTCCTAGAGTAAGCACTAGATCTAGCAGACTAACACCACCTAAGGAACCAAATACTAAGAGAGAAGAGAAGAAAACTGAAAGTGAGAAACACATATAGAAGCCCGACTTGAAGATGATTGAGAAGAGAGCTATAGAGTAGGGTAAGATGGTTTCTATAAAAAAATACTATGACAGGTATGAGGAGAGTGATAAACTCAAGATTGAAGATGTTGTAGTTAATCATTTACTTGTTTTCAAGAAGACTTTATTGGAAATTAAGGGCAGTGTACCTAAAGAATTGCATGGGAGACTGGAGACTAGGAAACAGTTAGCACAGATTGAGGATGAAACAATCAGAAATTAGGAAATTGATAATATGCTACCTGTGATATCTATACAAGAAAGGGACAGAATATTCAAAGAATTCAAACTTTTATTGAGAACAAAGATTAGACTACTGAAAATTATGGCAAGAAAGTATGATGAAATCATTGTGGAGACTCAGAAAGCACTAGAGAAAATATTAATGAGCTCTACTCTTGAGAAGACTCCACTTCCTAAAACTACTTTGCCTACACCCTTAGGAATGGGAGAAAGTTCAAAACCAGCTGAGGCAAGTGCTAAGAAGAGCAAAGTTGATACACAACCATATTTATATGTTTCTGGTGTACCTGTGTCACTTGACACCTCTAATGATGAGGACCCTTTTAAAGGAAACTTTGGCAATGCTATGACTGAGGATGAAGAAAAGAAGGATGAAGAATGCAAAGAGGAAGAACATAAAGAAGGAGTACAAGATGAAGGACAAAAAGAACTTGAAGAAAAATATGAAACCAAAACTGAGGTAATCACATCTTCTATCTCATTGTTGGCAAGGAAAGACAATCCAACAAATGTTGATGTTGACTGCATGGATGGGGATGAGCTAGTAAAATTGGATTTTACTGCACTTACTAAAGCCAAGGAGTGTAACACCCCAAAATTGGCAACTTGCAACCCTAACCAATTTTGTTGCATTTGTCATTCTTCTGAATCATCAAAGTCCTATTGTACTAGGCAATTATGAGTTTTGACTGATTCTACTTGACCTAAGTGTCAAATGCAGAAAATCCTAAATTTGCATTAATCATACATTATATTTAATTCCTAAATATCTATTGGCTAAACAAACCTTACGATTGAATTAATTTAATTATAAAGTCCTAGCACTTTAATCAAATTAAATTCACCCCTTTTAGCTAAAACACATAAAAAGGAATTAAATAATATTTAATTATTAAATAAATATCCTCATTTCAATAATTGAATTTAAATATTCAGATAATTGAGAAAAAATATTTATGAGGTCATACTTTATTTAATTAATTAAATATTCTCTCAAAAATCTTATCTTCAGTTCAAAAATAGAAGTTTTGAATTAACTGTGCTTTAAGGAGAAATAAAACAGTTAAATCATAAATAAAACAGTTAAAATCAAAGAAAGAAAATAGTTAAAGCAAAGGGAAAACAATTTATTGTTCTCTTTTAAAGAAAGCTTTCTAATATGAGTTGGATTTTCTATCTGTTTTATTTCAAAAGGAAAATTTATATTCTGAATAGCCTCTGAGTCTATAAAAGAACTCTCATTCCTCATTCAAAACCCCTGGAGAAAATATGCATTGCTAGAATACTAAATTGTTTCTACATTTTTATCATCTCATTTCTAGTTAAAAGCTTTCATTTGCAATAGAATAATTTCAATTTCTAGAATAATTGCATTGAAATCATGTCTTAGATTAATCTTGCATCTTTCAATTCTTAGAATAATCTTGCATTGCATTGCATTCATGGAGAAAAATCCTTCATTCCTAGATTGGTCTATGGTTGTGAGACTATCGTTATGAGAGCTATTTCGAAAACCCCATCTGGATAGAAGGCAACAGGTCAAATCATGCAGACAGGTGGGATGAATAACCTCATATTCAATCTTGTGTGTATCTGGTGAAGAAGGACTATGTTGAAGTGTATGGTGAGTTAACAAGGCCAAATTTACCACATACATTTCTGGCGCCCACCATGGGGCAGGTACATTTCTGTTCTGGCTCATTTCATTTCATTTTTTTTTAATTTTTTCTGCATTTTGTTTGTACTTCCATACTGCTCTGTTTTAATCTCGCGTGAACTTTCTAGTTCTTCTCATGGCCCTCTGCACTTCTTCACATGATCTAGTATAAATCATCGCACAAAATTACACACCAAAGCTTTCATTTGATATTTTTTTCATCTCAATTTCCTAATCATATGCTATTTTTCTGACATCTGTGTTTCTCTAATTTTATCTTTTGAAAAAGCTTAACAGTGGTTTGCAGGATGCTGAGATAAAGAAAAGCAATCATAAACTTCTAACATGTTTATTGCAGGACGCTGAAATGAAGAAATTCATTACAAACTACTAATGGGTTTATTACAGGACATTTGTCGAAGACCTTGCATGTTTTCACAAATTCTCATGTCTATTTTTAGTAGTTAAAACACACTTTGGTTGGTGCTTAAAATGAATCATTGTCTTGCGTGATTGAAGTGTTTTTTAGATTTTAATCCCAAGTACTACATGAATGTATCCTCTCCCCTCGCCTTTATGGATCTTGGGTGTAAGAGAAATTGATGTGATTATTCTAGAGTGGCTACCTCCTGAGAGCTTTAGCAGAGCCGGTGAGAGTGGATGCCCAACCGGTAACAGGCTAAAGCCAAGCTCTTCCGAACTGGTATACAAACAATTCTATTGTGATTAATGTCACAATAGACAGGTGTGAATTCATTATGGCAACCAAAATCTCCTCCAGTACCCTAGTGGTTTGTTAAAGTCCCGACATCGTTAAGGTGAAAGCCTTGCTTTGAAAGGATTGGGAGTGCCCCTTAATTGGGAAAATGACTTGATCACAACCACCTGAACGGATGTCCTTACTAAAAAATGTTGTTCTAGTTTTCAAAAAACCCTCTATCTATTGGCACGGAAGGTCAGCGACCGACTAAGATGCCCCACACTCTTATGGCTCTTAGTAGAGACAACAACCCTTTGGGAAGCAATTCCTTTGGGGTTCAAAGCTTGGTGTGCCTAAGAAGTGAGTGCACATGTAAGGAGGAGCCCGTGCCTCCAAGCTTCTAAGTTGTCCGCTAAGAGTAGGCATAGCTGAACTTTGGTTCAAGTGGGGATTCAATAGATATTGTCCTGGCTATCCTAGGATTGTGATGTTTCTATTCTGGTACTATAAACATTCTGTTTAATGTGTTTTGCGTTGGTGTATCATTTGAACAATCAAAACTATCGTCAAAACACACAAACTGTCAACCTTGAACATGTCCAAAACAATCTGTAACTCAAACTATCTATCATAAAACAACATGATTTTATCTCAGGAAACGCAATCTGGTCTCAACTGTCTCATTCTATAGACATTCATTTGTCAAAATTTGCATAGTTTCGCGTGACATTTCACAATCTTCACATCATTACCTGAGAATCTTCGCATAATACGTTGGAAACTATCGCGCGACATTTGACAACAATGCTATTATTTTGTCACTTTTTCTTCACTAGTCTAGTGTCATTCTTCGCGCGAGACTGCAAAGTTTTGTGTGCATCAATGAGAATATATGCACGAAAGTGCATTTCTTCATGCGAGTCTAAAGCCTTTTTTTCCAAAATAGCGAGCTAATTCTTGTCAGTCAAATGTACTTCTGTCAAATCTGGTCTCTGATCTGGGTCTATTTTTCTGGCCTCTATCTTCACACAGTCTGAAACTTGGTTTCTTGGGTTGAGAATTATGTGATTCTTGCTTAACCTAGTCTGGTCTCATATCTTTTTGGTCTCTTTCATCTGTGTCATCATGCCTTGTGTCGCAATAATCATCTCTTGGCTATTCTAGCCTCATCTCCGATGATTTGCACCAAGGATACTTCACCCTTTGGCACTTTCTATGCATTTCCTTTGAGACAGTTTCAAGTTTGGTCCTAGTTCACATCCCTTGTTCAATATTTGTCTATGACTGTCACAACTCGAAGTGGCAAAACATTTCCTTTAATCAATCAAGATGAATCTATATTTTCCACACCATTGTCGGTTACATCTTGTGAGGAATCATCTTGATCTCCTTCCCTGGTACTTTGACCTTTCATCAAACGGTCATTTCCAATGGATTTTAGTCAGGTTCAAAATCCTTTGTTCCAAGAAGACCCAAATTCTTAGAACACTCGATCTTTTCATACCAAGTCTTTACACCTTGAACACTTGCATTCTATCAAGATGGCAGATCATAACCAATCAGGTGAGGATAGTAGAGCTGACCTCTTTAAAACTTGGGGTAAGTCCCATTCTCAAGACCCCCCTAACGATGTGGAAATAGAAATAACTCAAGAAGAGATTGCATAGGCTCGAGATAATAAATATTTTCATAGGATGATAGGAGTTCTCCTAGCTGAGGAGAAAGAGAAATACATTCTTGAACTAGCCAATCAAGGGGCTAAGTTACCCTCCAACTATGATGTAGAAACACTTGTTGAGAAAGAGGAAGAAACTGAAAACTCCTGCTTACAAAAAGAAATGCAAACTATGCAAGAGCAACTCTCTCAACTCTTGAAAGAGAAAGACAAACCTGTTACACAATTCACGCTAGAAAGCATCTGTCCTTTCCCGTTTGACAAAGACCTTTGCATGCCTCCTTTCCCCAAAGGAGTTGAACTTCCTAAATACGATAAATACTTGGGTACATCTAACCCTCAAGACCATTTGAGGGAGTTTGGTGCTCTCTCCATGGAGTTCATATATGACACAACCTATCTCATGCATCTTTTCCCACGTAGTTTGGGAGGGTCAGCTATGGAATAGTTCTCTAGACTACCAACTGGCATGAAAACTTTTCATAAAATTGCCAATTTATTTCTACAAAACTATACTCACAACATCCAACATCCAGTTCATATCTAAGATCTTTGCAACTTGAAACAAAATCATGGGGAATCCTTCTTGACATTTCTCCAAATATGGAGACAACTTTATACATGATATTCTCGCAAGATACTCAAATCTGAAAAGTTGGACATCTTTCTCGATAATCTTCTCCCCAAATTTGGGTATCAAGTACAGCTGCAAGGTCCTCTAACCTTTGATGACATGATTAAGCAAGTTTTGAGAATTGAGACATTCATGCTCAAGAAAGGATAATTGACCTTACACAAGGAAAGAAAACAAGGGTCTTCCTCCTCAAGCAAAGATAAACCCAAATTTCCCAACAAGAACCAAAATGTTGTGAATGATGGAGTTGTAGACAATGTGACTCCTAAGCCTTCCAAGGCTGCCTTTAATCTCACTACCATGATGCAAGTGGCCAAAGCCACTGAACAGGCTACGGAAGATTCCAAACTGAGTACTTCACGATTTTTTGGACCTAAACCTTGGGCTCCTAGACCCAAGCGTGAGTTCACTCCTTTAGGAGAACCTCTTGAGAAAGTTTACAAGACTCTCTTGGACAACCATTTACTCACTCCACTGGATAATTCACGACCTTATGATCTGCAACAAAGACCCTCTTGGTGGAATGAATTTGCTTATTGTGATTTTCACCAAAACAAAGGTCATAAAATGACTACTTGTCTTAAATTGCGGCATAAAATCCAGGATCTCATCAATAGTGAGGTTATGGCTGTGGGAGGTCACAACAAAAATTTTGATCACCAAGCTTTCAAAGATCCATTTCCTCCTCATGGAAAAGGTGAATCATCTTACGACAAAAATACTGATGCTAAGGTCAACTATACATACACCAATAATGACAATGTCGTTAATATGGTTGAACCTATTGATATTGAATACTGTAATGTCATCATTCTCAAGGGAAGGGAAGATACTCCCAATTCCAAAACACCTTTCATGTTGTGAGGGTCTATGCCTCAATCTTCTGAACAAGAACAGTCTCAAGCCAGTGCTAACATTGTTACTCGATCTCGCACTAAGATCATCCTCAAAGGCCCTGAGCCTTCTCTGTCTACATCAAATCAAACTTTAGAAAAAGATAAGGTTGACTATGCCAATAAGAATCCAAAATTGGGTTCCTCATCTAATTCTTCCAATTACAAAATTCTTGATCAATTGCAATGTACTAATGCTCAGATCACTATTTTTGAGCAACTAAAAATCTCCCCTGCTCACAGGGAGATCCTGGACAAAGCCCTCACTAAGGCAAATGTCCCAAAAGATCTTGATCTTGACTGATTTCAATCCATGGTAGGTCACTTGACCTCCTCACATTACTTGTCTTTCTCTGAGGAATATGACCATTCTTTGAGTCACCCGCATAATAACCCTCTGCACATTGAAGTCATGATAGGTCCAAAGCGTGTTCACCGTGTTCTCATAGATAACGGCGCTGGCCTCAATATTTTCTCTGCTAGTTTCCTTATTGAGTTAGGCTATGACAAAGATTTCATTGATGCCCACAAAAAGATTACTATCAAGGCCTATGATGAGGAGGAACGTAAATCCAAGGGGCTAGTTGTGTTGCCAATCAGAGTTGGCCCTGTTGAACGAGATGTTATCTGTCAAGTGCTTGACATTCCTTTGGCATACAATATTCTATTAGGTAGGACATGGATCCATGAAATGTAGGCTATCCCTTTAACATACCATCAATGCATTAAATTCCCATTCCAAGGATCTGAAGTGACTATACCTGCTAATACATGCTATGATTGCAATGCTCTCAAAAAATCTACTGATATCTTTGTGCCTACCAACAGAGAATCTATTGAAGTCCTTGAGACTAAATTAAAAGAAATGGAAAAGAGTTTGACACTCAAAGAAACTAACATGGGAGGATATCAGATTGAACCTGTGCTATATATTAAATCTTTGCCTTTGTCACCACGTTCTTTTGGGAGACCTTCTAAGAGCACTAAACCTTCTACGGTTCCTCCTCCAAAAAAATATGGTGGTACTTTTGTACAAGCCACAGTACCATTAGAAGAAGAAGATGAAAATAGAGCTATCAAAGCTTGGATTTATAAAGGAGAAGACAATTCTAAACAAACTACTCCCCCTTATGACGTAAAACCTGAGCAATATGGCAAAGGTCTATCTATTATGTAATGTTTTGGCTATAAAGGAAATGGTCCCATAGGTGTGAATCATAAGGGATTGATTGCACCACTTGAAGCTATTGGTCATAGAACACGTGACTCTACAGGTATAGGCTTCTAGAAACTCACATTTCAACTAGGGATAAACAAGCTTGTACCTCAAGAAGATAAACAACCAACACCTGAAGAAACATCTAGAACTGCAGAATCTGAAGACAGTTCTGATGAGGATAGTTTTCCTTATCCTATTCCTCCAGACCTGGCGAAATTCTTTGCTAAGCCAGATGACTTTATACCACGTGTTAGTACAGTAGAAACTAATAATGATTCTGATGACACCACCTCCTTTGCTCCATTAACTTATGAGTGGAAAGAAATATATACTCTAAATCCAGGTCATCAGGGTGATTTATACATACCACCACACTTTCAAGAACAGTTTGAACAGGAA
The DNA here is from genome assembly GCA_018584345.1 of Thuja plicata. NCBI lineage: Eukaryota > Viridiplantae > Streptophyta > Pinopsida > Cupressales > Cupressaceae > Thuja > Thuja plicata. The sequence continues at coordinate 594,557 of MU227709.1, read as the reverse complement.
TCCCAGTCACTTCTCACTACACAAGAGGCAGCTGATGCTACAAACACTAATGAGGTACCTAGGTCAAAAGGTGCTCATCTGACCATAGCAAAGGTTCTAGGTAGAACTCATCCCAACTGGGGACAAAGGGTTGATTTCACTCACATTCTTGACATGACGCCTAATGATGAAACAGACTCTCATGAATATGAGTTTGACAGCTTGTCCTATGCCACCTCTGATAGAGATATAGATACAGCTCATGCATATGAAAACCTTCTCAAAGTAGGTGAAGGGTCTAGTGTAAGGTCACACGAGTCTGACTCCATAGATGTTAACATGTCATCTACTACGGTCGCTAGGAATCAAAGGAATTTGACTATACGTCTGGATGAGATCGCTTTAGGTCTCAAATTGCTTGTCCATGATTTTGATGATTATACCGTGAATGCACTTGAACCCGTCAATTCTCTTTCACTTTTCCATCCTGAGCTTATAGACTGGAACTCTACCTCCCCATCTAATGAAGTCCTTACGTTCTAGAATGATTACGCTCTTTCCTGTTACCTACATGCTGTCAAACCTGTAACGTCCTCCACTAGCGAAGCAAGTGTCAACATTACTAAGGTTGACATCAAGTATCTTAGTCACAAAATCAAAAGAAGAAAAAATAGGCGCTCTGATGGTGAAAACCACATTGTGGCAGTATCAAAGCCTAAAACAGTTAAAATAAAAGACATATCCTAGGGTGAAAACCTCTCTTAGGCACTCGAGGATGAGATACTTGATGCACTTCCGAGTCATTTCTAGGAGAGATCATTTGTGCTTATTGAACCAACTCAACCTATAAACTTGGGTACAGAATCTGAACCTCAGATCATTCATTTGGCACAATCATTATTCAAGGTAGAAAGAGAGGAATTCATTACATTCTTTCATTAGAAAAAGATAAACTTCGCATGGAAATATTTAGACATGCCAGGATTAGACCCTAATCTAATCATGCACCATTTCTCCATTGCACCAGGTGTCAAGCCCATCAAGCAGAAGCTTCAAAAAATACATCCACATGTAGCTCTACTTGTCAAAGCTGGATTGGAGAAACTTCTTAAGGCAGTGTTTATCAAAGTAATTGACTATGCAGAATGGATCTCTAACATTGTTCCAGTATCAAAACATGATAAATCTATCCGAGTCTGCACAGACTTCAGAGACTTAAATTTGGCATGTCTTAAGGATGATTTTCCATTGCCCAATATTGATACGATTGTAGATATGATGACAGGGTATGAAATGTACTCACTAATGGATGGTTTCTTTGGCTACAACCAGATAAAAATCGCGCCAGAGGACCAAGAGAAAATTGCTTTCACATGTGCCTGGGGCACTTTCTGTTGGAATGTCATGCCCTTTGGACTCAAAAATGCTGGTGCTACATATCAGAGAGCTGTTACTACTATATTTCATGAAATGATGCATAAAACAATTGAAGATTATGTGGATGAAACTTTAGCTAAGAGCATGCACCGAAAGAAGCATCTTGTAGATCTAGGTCCTATACTAGATCATATGGAATAGTTCAGTCTGAGGCTCAAACCTAAGAAATGCGCATTTGGCATAACATCTAGAAATTGCTTGGCTATATCATCTCTGCCAAAGGCATCGAAGTGGATTTGCAAAAGTAAAATCTATCATGGAAATGCTACCACCAAAGAATATCAGACAAATGAGAGGACTTCAAGGCCGACTGCAGTCTATCCAGTGTTTTATCTCACAACTGGCGGACAAGTCACAACCATTCACCAAGACTTTACACAAGGGTGTGGCTTATCAATGGAACAAAGAATGTGATGAAGGGTTCACACAGATCAAACAGTATATTGCAAACCTGCCAATCTTGATGCCTCCTATACATGGGAAGCCACTTATACTTTACATCTTTGCTACGGATGCATTATTGGGTATCATATTGGCTCAAGAAGATCAACACAACAAAGAAAGGGCTATCTATTACATTAGTTAAACTCTGGTCTCATATGAAACAAAATATTCTTCTATAGGGAACGCTTTCCTTGTAGTGGTATTTGCTTCACAAAAACTGCGACACTATATGTTGGCCCATACTACATGTCTAATTGCTAAAATTGATCCTCTAAAATATTTTCTCAGTAAAGCTACCCTCACCGGTAGACTAGCTAAATTGGTCATGCTTCTCAATGAATTTAATATTGAATATGTCAAAAGAAAATCCATTAAGGGACAAGCAATAGAAGATCAATTGGCAGAAGCACCTGTAGTAGATCATCAACCATTGCACATTGAATTTCTAGATGAGTCCATATTACTTCTCACACATCGATCCTGGACTATGTTTTTTGATGGTTCATTTACCCAATAGGGGTTAGGTGTTGGGATACTGTTCATTACACCTCAAAGGTACTCTTTACCAAAAGCATATAAGATGTTGTTTCCTTGTACAAACAATATTTTTGAGTACGAAGCCTTAATCAATGGTATGAAGATCACCCTTGAGTGGTGAGTAGATGAACTCAATGTCCTTGGAGATTCACAGTTAGTCATCAATCAAGTAAATGATATCTATCAGACAAAGGACGACAAGTTGGTGCCTTATAAACGGTTGGTTGATGACCTCAAAAATTATTTTACTCACATCACATTTCAACAAGTTCCAAGGGAAGATAATAAAGCAACAGATGCCATGGCTACTCTTGCCTCCATGCTACAGATGCCAAAAAATGATTTTTGACATGAATTCCTAGTGGAGACGTTATGCTACCCAGCCTATGATTCCCCTAATTTCTGGATGATCTGTTCTGTAATTGGAAATGACTCATCTCGCTACCATCATATCTTTTCTTACCTTCATGACCAGATTATTCTGGATACTTACACCCAGAATGAGAAATGTCACTTAATCCGCAGTGCTTCACAGTTCGTCATCATCGCTAATGACTTGTATAGGTGCGATCTAGACGGTACCCTCCTTAGGTGTTTAGAACTTGACGAGTCCAAACATGCATTAGTAGAGGTGCATGAAGGCATCTATGGGTCCCACTCTAACGACCTGACATTGGCCCGTAAACTTATTAGAGCTGGTTAATATTAGCCAGATATGGAAAAAGAAGCTACACAGTTTTCTAAGTCTTGCAAACAATGTCAACTACATGGTAATTTGATTCATGCTCCAGCCAAGGAGCTTATTCCCTTCATTACTTTCTAGCCATTTCAACAATGGGCCTTTGACTTGGTGGGTCAGATATACCCCTCATCCTCAAATGGACATAAGTTCATAATCACAGCTACAGACTATTTTACCAAGTGGGTGGAGGCAGTCCCTCTCACCATTGCCAATGGCAAATCAGTAGCTATGTTCATTCTTAACTACATCATCTGTAGGCATGGTGTACCCTCAGTAATAATCACTAATAATGGGGGACAATTCAAAAACAAGGATTTGATAGAGTTATGCTCTAAGTTTAAAATTACTCAGCATTGGTCTTCCATCTATTATCCTCAGGGTAATGGACAGGTGGAAGCATCCAACAAGACAATCCTTAAAATCCTGCATCATACAGTGCACAAATTTGGATGAGATTGGCATCTCTGGATCAATCCAGCTCTTTAGGCATATATGACAAGCATAAGAACACCAACAAGGGCTACGCCCTATGCTTTGGTTTATGGAGCAGATGTTGTGTTACCAATTGAGGTTGAGATTCCTTCTCTGCGAGTCTCCCTGAAAGGCCTCATTACTGATGAAGATAATAGAATATCTCAGCTACAAGAGCTTGAACTACTTGATGCATGTCGACAAGTGGCGTTTGATCACCTTAGAGCATATCAGATAAGGATGTCCAAAAGCTATAACAAGAAGGTCAGACCAAGGGATTTCCAAGTGGGCAACCTCGTTCTGAGGGAGAACCCTAAGAATCAACAATATTGGATCCAAAAAGGGAAGTTTGAACCAAATTGGCTTGGTCTGTATGTTGTCACTGTAGTGTTTGGGTCTCGCACCTATCAAATTTCTACTACTGAAGGAGAACAACTCAAAGAGCCCATCAACGCTCTTCATCTGAAATGGCTCTACAGCTGAGACATCTTCAGTATACTCATGTATATAGTAAAGTCCTAAAAAAATTCTAAAAATATGAAAAAGTCTTGAAAAAATTATCATCTTAGTGAAAACCTAGCAATAGGTGCTTTGATGTATCTCCAAAAAAATCATATATTGCAAAAATACAAAAAAAATAAAAATTGAAAAATACAAAAAAAAAGAGAAAAAAGAAAAAAGGTGACATTGATGAAACCCTGGCAAACAGGCATCATGGTAGCAAAAAAAGAATTTCTGCCAAGAAGGTGAAAACCTGGTAAATAGGCGCCTCTTGTTCCACATTTCTATATCTATCACGGCACCACTTGGTTTTACGCATTTGCTTTCTTGCATTGCTGCTTTCCTGCTTTCCTGCTTATATTTGCGTTTTGTTTCCCGTCAAGACACCAACTTACATGGATTGACACTGGTCATACTCTAGGGGCAACCCTCCTAGTCTTGGGGGCACTGTCCTATTACCTTTTGACGATCTCTCTTGTGTCAGTCACCAGTGGTTCTCACTGTGTCTGCCTACTGTTTCTTAGCTTATACTGAGTTCTCTCTTCTTGAGAATCTCCCTCACATTAGTCACCAGTGGTTCTCACTACGTCTGCCTACTGATGTCTAGCTTGTCCTATGATCTCTTCACTTGAGAATCTTTCTCACGTCAGTCACCAGTGATTCTCATTGCGTCTGCCTACTATCACTGTACTATTGAGATTGCTCACATTTGTTATAGTTGGAGTTGTACTCAAATGCTCTATCTATCGATACTTAGTCTTGACGATTCTTTGCTTTAGTTTGTACATAGATTTTGGTCACTTTTGTGACACTCTGGTTCCTTTGAGAACCCTACTGACTTGATACTGATTCAGTGTCATATGCATGGGGGAAACCAAATCTAGTTTTTCCTCTCAACATGAGTCAAGTCAGTCATTGTTGTTTGCTACTAGGGGCACGAGTCCCCACTTTGACCGCATCTTTGGTCAGTAATCTTGTCACTTCTCAAGGACAACTCACTACTGTCAAAAACTGGTGTTTTTCAACACCACCATAAACAGTGTTTTTTAACACTATCTTTGGACACATCTGTGTTTTTCAACACACATCAAATATCTCAAATGTAAACATCTATCGATAACAATAAAACACAATGCAGTCACAAGCATGACGATGTTTTTCAACACCTCTAAACATGAACATATTTGAAAACTTTTAAACTAGCTGAGCTATGATAGAATATTTCTTTGTATGCTATATGTTCTCATGAATTTCATTGATATTTTCTTTGTGGCAAACATTGTTGTCATTGATACATTTTATAATTAAATATAGGTGGTCATATATTTACTTACAATATATTTGATGGTAAGTCCTTTTACATCCTTTTGCACATGGATGTAAAAGGACACTTGTGTGCCCTACCTATGCAACCGTTCTCGGCTCTTGTTACCATCGGAGTCTTGAGAAATTGCAAATGCGAAATGTGCCAAGGACCAAAGCCCAGTGCAACAAGGTGGGATATCATGGTAAATTTACATTAATATTACCTTGAATTTCCACTTATCACATACACCTTGTTTATTTGACGTTGCCGGATCATCGGGACTACACATGGTGAGGTCATAAACATAATAAATTAATTATTTCATATGAGTATATATTTCATTTAAATAAGTGTTTATAGTGGTGAGTATTTATTTTTGAAGTATTCTAGTAATAGTATTTGTTTTGGGTCGCAGATGCTTAATTAATGTCATCTATAGTAACCAACAAATACTATTACTAGAATACTTCAAAAATAAATACTCACCACTATAAACACTTATTTAAATGAAATATATACTCATATGAAATAATTAATTTATTATCTTTATGACCTCACCATGTGTAGTCCCGATGATCCGACAACATCAAATAAATAGGGTGTATGTGATAAGAGCTCCCGTACTAAGGTGGGACAACCTCACATCCCTCGATCTTGTTTATTTGTATGCCATGGTGAGTTTGGTACTATCTCCTTGCCTGTTATTACTCAGATTGCTATTGCTCTATTTGTTTATGCATGATCGCACCCATAGTTATCTTGACTTTTGCATGCCTCGATACTGGTGTACTCTTGCAACATTAACTGGAAACAATGTTTAGGTCATCTTTGCTTTTGTGCCCTGGTGCTTACGTTCATTTCCTACATTTTTATCAGATGACAAATCATATTCATATCCTTATGGTTGCATTGTGGCGCCAGTAAGGGTTGTATCGACTTTGATGTTCCAAAACAATGCTCAATGATGATGATTTTACGATGGGTCTCACAACCATGTCCTAGAATTGCACTTTCATATTACATCTAGCATAGGATTGCATTTTCATTCTAGACTTGCATTGTGGCAGCGATTTGGTGTTCTCTTCATTGAATTCTCTCGGGTTCATACATTAGGGAGTTCTTCTTCACTGTCCTGGTTTCATTATGACTGCACAGGTCTTCGATCCTCACTCTCGATTCTTCACATGTTCTTTTGGTTAGCATTTGTCGTCCTGCATGAGTTGTTAGTACCATACACATTACATATTCACAACTCATTATCATCTACACATTGCATTAACATATTCTCATTCATAAAGTGCATTCACATCCATCATTTGCATACATATTTGCATCTACATACATGTGCATTTCATACATTCCAAACATGTTCATACATTTGCATACATTCTCATCATCTAAAATATCTAAGCATATAGGAAACATCTCATAAAATATGACACATGTGATGATACCAAAAGACGAGCTCATATATATATATATCCAATGTGTCGATACAAATACATGGTGCTACTTGAGCACGGTATATCTCAAAATAATGATATAATACATGGATGCCAACACATCAGATACATCCTATGATCTCATCTATCTATTAATCAAAACTAACTCTGGCCTTCTCCCTCATCACCTGGAAGAGGTGGAGGTGGAGGTGGAGGCCTATCTGGTGGAGGTGGTGCCTGTGCACCCTCTGACCCTCTGGCATAGGTCAAAAATCTAGCAACCTATGATGCCTCATCAGGAACCACCCCTATATATGATGCATAATAATATGATGCTCGAGTAGTCTGATGTTGGATCTCCTCCTGCGCTGCCTGTAGCTGCTCCCAGAGATCCTGTATCTCCTGATCTCTTTCTAAAATTTGCACATCTCACACAACCACTTGTATCTATAAGTCCCCGACCTATCTCAAGAGATATCAAACTCTCTCCTAAGACCGTCGCTATGGATCCTGTGCTAGATCCTACGCAAGCTGATCCTCCTGCATAAGATCCTCCTACTGCACCTCCTCCTGTGGGGTACCTGCTGCTCAACAGTCCATCATCGAGACTGTCTCATACTGCCATTGGCCCCAATGTCCATCCCCATATGTCGAGCGGGGATGTCCACCTGTACCATCCAGGGATGGGGACCCTGTTGTATCCCTGGCTATGCTCTCTACTGTGGTGGGGGCATCGACACCTGTTGTTGTACTACCTATGGCTGCACCACCTATGGTGGTACTACCTGTCCTCGGCCTGCCATCCCGATCAGATCTGTGAACCTCGAGAATGGATGTGTGACAAAGTGCTCACGATACTCTGCAGTCACGTCGCCATCTGCTACATCTCTCAGATGGTCCCACTGTACTGGGGCCAATGCTCATATATCAATCATCGTACACCCCTGGTCTAGCTTCGTCAACCAGCCCCTCCTCACCTCATCTGTGAATCTAGCATATGCCGTGTACTCCTGAGATATATCCTGTGGGTGACCAAACTGCCGCCATACCTGCTTCTACGGGAATCTCTCTATGACTATAATGGCTCGGCCAATCATCGCACATGAACAAAACATATAGTTGAACTGCTCTGCAGCATCATCCCATACCTTTGTAAGTCTCCACGGCCTCTAGACTACTGCCGCTAGGTCATCGAGCTGGGATTGCCACTGATCTATCTTACCTAGCACTGGCTGAGTAATCATACCCCTATATCTGTAGATATATGGCTCTAGAGGCTGCCTCAAGTCCTCACATATCGACCGAGTCACGGGAAGGTTCTCCCATGCCCATACCTGTAGTACAAATACCCTAGCTACCATACTCTTCGCCTCTTGATAGACGATCTCATGCATCTCGTGATACATGTGGGCCAACATGCACTGACCCCATCCATCATGTTGGGGCCGTGCTAACATCTGTTGTAGCATTCTACTCCAACCACACTCAAGACCGTGTTGTCCATGATCAGGCATCAGATAGCACCCAAGGAAGCATGCTAGTACCACTGGTAATTTGTGTGTAGGACCATACTCACTGATAAGATCCTCCCATGGGATAGCTCTCCCCATGACAAGGTCATCCTGTAATATCTCCCTCAGTGCTAGTGTCCCAAGTCTAGGCTGCACCTCATACTCTACCCTGGCTCCATGGAATGGAATCCTCAATATCTGGTAGATGTCCTCAGGGATCACGGTCATCTCACCCTGTGAAAGACAAAAAGTGTTCGTTTCCGAATGGAAACGCTCAACAGGTGCTCCTAGTAAACCCTGATTTTCCTGAATCTCAGGTACATCACATAGAGAGGATAGGCCCAAAGTACCAAGATGTGCTGTCTCTGCATCATCTAACTGTGATACTAATCTGCTGATAGCTGGGTGGTGTGATCTGAAGGCAATATCTAGAAAGTCAACCTGCAAGACATGCAAACAACAGTGCCCGATCAGTAATCTAAGATAATCAAAGCATAATGAGACAATGAAGCATTCAAGACATCCTATAGATAGGAACAACGCTAATGCAAACACTATTGGACGTGACGTAGACTGATTTCATGTTCTAATTGCTCACTTTTTTCCATGCAAAGAAGCAACTTTTCACGCCATAAAGTACTCTTTTTCACGAAGAAGTTTTTTGGGTCACACGATTTGATGTTCGTGCAAACTTTTATGACTTGTCATGCGAGAAAACACCCTATGGAAGGGTTTCTCACACGAACATGGGTACTCTCCCATGCGATATTTCCCACTACATGGCGCGAAAAGGAGTTTTATCGCGTGAGATTTTTCTACGGGCCGCGCAAAGAAACTACTTCTTCGCGCGAAAACCCACGGACCATTTCCTAAAAATGCGGAAAATAATTTAAAAAATTGACTAAAACTAGTAAAATTTGAAATGCAGAGAGGTTTATCGACCACTTACTGGAGGTCCGTATGCTGCGGGCCGACTGTGCCTTCGAGATCTCTCGAATCGATGCGTGCTGTAGGGGACCACCATTTTTGCTCAGAGCTCAATTTGCAAAAGTCAAAAGGTTGAAATGATTTGAAAATGACCTTTTTGTCCTTATATAGGTTTTGACCTAATTTTTCAAAGTGCTCTGTTTAGCGTGAAAACTTCACCATTACCTAATTTGACCACTCTGAATCCATTTTCGTGATCGAAATCGAAATCAAAATCTGACACTTCTATATAGCTCAAAATTGCATTTTATATTTTTGGGACCGACGCGATCGGACACTTGTGTAGTCAACTTTCTGACGTCGCTTTCTTGTCAGAATCTTATCATCATTTTCTCACATCTTTGACTTTTTTCCTCAAAAGTCAACTCTGGTCAACCCTAGTCAAACTTGGTCAACCTAGACCTCAAAATTGCTCAAAATTGATTCTGAATCTTCTGAATTCTTCCGTAATCTATTATGAGTTCTTCTTGCTCTCCGATTCCATATCTAGCTGTGATTTTTCGCTCTCCATCATCAATATGACATGTCATCTTTCCATTTCACTCCCGAGGGGGCAGTATGATTACATCATTGAATCTATTCCAATCAATCTAATCTAATTTTCAAAATTCCTCAATGCTAGGGGCATCTCATCACTTGGGGCATGTTCATTTTTTCATACCTCACAGTCAAAACTAAATACTCCATAATCAATAAGGGCATCTTTGTTCCTTACATCTTAATCTATTAGGTATCGGGGCATTCTAACCCGGATCCCTGAGAATCAAGCTCAGTTCTGGAGATGATTCTCGAAATCTCAATCTATTAAGTGTCTGAGAAATCTAACTCAGATTCTTGAGGATCAAGCTTCGTACTGGAAATGATTCTCGAAAAATCATCTATTGGGAATTGGGGCATTCTAACCCTGACTCCTGAGAATCAAGCTATGTTCCAGAGATGATTCTAAATCTCTATCTTTCAAGACAGGTATCGGGGCAATCTAACCCTGACTCCTGAAGGTTGAGCCTCATTCTGGGGACAATCTTGTGAAAGATATCAATCTAACCAGTGTCTTGGCAATCTAACCTAGATATTGGGGGACTAAGCTTCATTCTGGAGATAGTCCTAAAATCTCTATTGATTATCTTGTTGGATAGGTATTGGGGCAATCTAACCCTGACTCCTGAAGGTTAAGCCTCGTTCTGGGGATAGCCTTGTGAAAGATATCAATCTATTTCGGTACCAGGACATTCTAACCTGGATCCCTGAGGATCAAGCTTCGTTCTAGAGATGATTCTCAAAATCTTAATCTATTAGGTATCAGGGCATTATAACCCGGATCCCTGGGGATCAAGCTTCGTTCTAAAGATGACCCTCGAAAAATCTATTTGACCGATGTCTTGGAAACCTAACCTAGACTCCAGAGAGTCAAGCTCTGTTATGGAGACAACTCTAAAATCTTTGCATCATCAATTTTCAAATCTATTCTTCTATGCTTAAGGCATCAGACTATTCTTTGAATCAATGCGCTGCTCGCACATCAATTCAAAGAGGGGCAAAATGTAACACCCCAAAATTGGCAACTTGCAACCCTAACCAATTTTGTTGCATTTTTCATTCTTCTGAATCATCAAAGTCCTATTGTACTAGGCAATTCTGAGTTTTGACTGATTCTACTCAACCTAAGTGTCAAACGCAGAAAATCCTAAATTTGCATTAATCATACATTATATTTAATTCCTAAATATCTATTGGCTAAACAAACCTTAAGATTGAATTAATTTAATTATAAAGTCCTAGAACTTTAATTAAATTAAATTCACCCCTTTTAGCTAAAACACATAAAAAGGAATTAAATAATATTTAATTATTAAATAAATATCCTCATTTCAATAAT
>MU227709.1:568073-583274 GCA_018584345.1 Thuja plicata | reverse complement strand
TTAGCTAAAACACATAAAAAGGAATTAAATAATATTTAATTATTAAATAAATATCCTCATTTCAATAATTAAATTTAAATATTCAGATAATTGAGAAAAACATATTTATGAGGTCATACTTTATTTAATTAATTAAATATTCTCTCAAAAATCTTCTCTTCAGTTCAAAAATAGAAGTTTTGAATTAACTGTGCTTTAAAGAGAAATAAAACAGTTAAATCATAAATAAAACAGTTAAAATCAAAGAAAGAAAATAGTTAAAGCAAAGGGAAAACAATTTATTGTTCTATTTTAAAGAAAGCTTTCTTGTCTGAGCTAGCTTTTCTATCTGTTTTATTTCAAAAGAGGAAAATTTCTATTCTGAACAGCCTTTGAGTCTATAAAAGAACTCTCATTCCTCATTCAAAACCACTGGAGAAAATATGCATTGTTAGAATACTAAATTGTTTCTACATTTTTATCATCTCATTTCTAGTTAAAAGCTTTCATTTGCAATAGAATAATTTCAATTTCTAGAATAATTGCATTGAAATCATGTCTTAGATTAATCTTGCATCTTTCAATTCTTAGAATAATCTTGCATTGCATTGCATTCATGGAGAAAAATCCTTCATTCCTAGATTGGTCTATGGTTGTGAGACTCTCGTTTTGAGAGCTATTTCAAAAACCTCCTCTGGATAGAAGGCAACAGGTCGAATCATGCAGACAGGCAGGATGAATAATCTCATATTCAATCTTGTGTGTATCTGGTGAAGAAGGACTATGTTGAAGTGTATGGTGAGTTAACAAGGCCAAATTTACCACATACAAGGAGAGATCAGAGCAAAAAGGTGACAAAAAGGTTAAGGTAATAACTAGAGAAATTGATACTGTGAATAAATTGCTTCGTGTACCTATTGTTTTCCAGCACAGAGATGATATTGAAAACCTAAAGATAACACTTGATAAATTTGATGGTTATTATGAGAATTTGATAAAGATTGCAGAAGAGAAGGTGAAAAAGAAATACTCGGAGAAGAAGCTATCCAAAGTTTGCAAGTCTATCTCATGGGACTTGAGCATTTTGAAAACTACTACTACAAACGCTAAGAGTTGCATTGCACATGGAAGGAAACTATTTAGTTACTACATGAATCCTATCAGGCATGTCCAGAACATTGAAGACATTATTGCCAAGGACATGAAAAATTTGAACAGTACAATGGACAATTGTGAAACCTCTTCACAATCTATAACAGAATTGGACAAGGAAGTAACAAGAATTTTGGAAAAACAAGATGTATTGGATATTGAGAAAGGGAGAGTACTAACCAGATTCAATTTGCTCAAGAGTTTAATAACTCCTAAGCTATCCATTATTGAAGCACACTTATCAAACATGGAGAAGACTATAGATTCATTGACTAAATCCATGCCTATAGAGTTGAAAGACACAGAGACAACATCATTTGCATTGAATGGACTAATTCATGATAGTAAACTATTGCTTAATTCATGGAGTACAGAGGTGAAGATCTTGGAAGATTCCTTTCAAGATATTCTGAAACTAGTGAGCAAGCACTAATTTTATTACTTTGTATGCACCTTTGTCATTGTTGTCAAAGGGGGAGAAGAGAAGAAAAATGAATGGGAGAAGAGAGGAGAGAAAAATGAATAAGGAGAAGGAGAAGATAATATATAAGGAAATAAGAGAAAAACAAAATAGAGAAAGAAGGAAAGATTGTTTTGTTGGAACACTTAGTCATTTTTTTGTTAAGTGTTGCCATCAATGCCAAAGGGAGACATTGTTGGCAAGTGATAAATTTTGTGTATTATGATTCAATTTTGGTTTTCATTCATGGAAATACATATGGGTTACATATTTATTCCTATAATGTTAAGTTTTGGTGACTCTAAAATTGACTAAGTACGGAAGCAAAAATACAGAGGTATTTTGGGTATCGAAGATCGAGATCGATGAGTTAAGACAAGCGAGCTTAGAGGAAGATAGTATTGGGTATGTGTGACCTCCACCTAAGATCTATTTTTTTTGGTAATGTTTACAACAAGTTAGAGAGATTTGAAGACAGACAGAGAACAACAAAACAATGATACAGAGAAGCTAGACAAAAGTGATGATTTACAGAGTATGACGTGGACTCCTGGAAATCAGAATTGGATTATGATTGTTGATAACCTATACTTTGATTATGTAAGAGATTTGATTATGCATTTGATATTTTTTTATTAAATGTATTTTGTATTGAGAGCTGACGATGTAATATTTGTATTAAGAGCCGACTTGGTAAAGAAGAAATGTATATATGTAAGCTCCTTTTGTTGAGTGAAGTATGATGGATGGATTGATGATATGTTTTGAGGAGATAAAAATGGAAGAGCAGAGGATGACAGAGGTCATTGATGAGCTATTATCAGGAATATCTAAGCATTAAAGATGCTTGTTTTGTTCATTACTGAGAATATTTTGTAAACAAAATTACATTGTAAGAGTTGTAAGCTCAGTTGGCCCCTAATAGGGTATTGTATACCTTTAACAGGGTTGTTGCTTCTTTAACAAGGAAATGTACTATGTAATATTTAGCTCCTAACAGGGCTAGGTCTCCTAACAGGGACACTATACTTTAGTGCATGCTTGTGGGTACCATCCCTACTGGGTTTTTCCCTTGGCCAGGGTTTGCTCGACAAAAAATTATGTTGTTATGAGTACTGTGTTATTTTCTTATGTTCTTTTCATTTATGCAAGCATATGGTTAATGTTTAATTGGTTGAATTTTTTTAATAAGTGTTGTAATACTGATTCACCCCCCCTCTTAGTATTACCTAATCCTAACACTATTTCACTTCAATGTGCATCAAATTCAACTTGAAATGCCTTATTGAAATCAAGTAAGGCTAACATAGGTAATTCATCAACCTTTTGTTTCAAAGTCTCAAAACTCTTATCATCTCCATGTGTCCATTTGAATTTTCTTTTGTCCCCTCTCAGTGTCTCAGTCATAGCATTTCAAATAGAACGAAATTTTTTGATAAACTTCTTGTAAAAACTTGCCAATCCATGAAATTATATTATCTCACAGACATTATCAGGTGTAGGCCAACTAAGTATAGCTTCAAATTTCTCATGATCCATCTTCAAACCATCAGCTGAAATCACAAAACCTAAATACACAAGTTCTTCATTCATAAGGAACACTTTTTAAAATTTATCAATAACTTTTCCTCTTTCAATCTCTGCAACACTTGACTTATATGCATCAAATGCTCTTCTCTAGTCTAACTAAATATCTGAATATCATCCAAGTATACAATCACACATTTATTCAAAAATTTCTTTAAAACTTCATTCATTAGCCTCATAAATGTACTTGGTGCATTAGTTAAACCAAAGGGCATAACCAACCATTCATGCAAACCTTCTTTTGTCTTGAAAGCAGTCTTCCATTTATCACCCTCTCTAATTTTGATCTGATGATATCTACTCTTAAAATTAATTTTGGTAAATATCTTGATCCACTCTAAAAATCCATTGTATCATCCATCCTCGATATAGGAAATCTATACTTAATTGTTATCTTGTTAATAGCTCTTGAACCAGTACACATTCACCATTCTCCATTCTTCTTAGGTTCCAATACTAATGGTACACATGGAATCAAACTTTCTCTGATCAAACCCTTGTTCAAGAACTCATGAAGTTGTCGGTTGAGTTCCCCATTCTTGGTCGGTGTCAATCAGTGTGGTGCCTTGTTTGGAGAACTAGCTCTTGGAATTAGATCCATACAATGACTAATATCTCACATCGGTGGAAAACTGTCAAGTACATTATTTGAAATGATCTCCTTGTACTCGGTGAGAAATTTCTCAACTTCTTCGGGAACTTTATCTTATGTGTTCATACTCAGTTTGTTAGGAATAAAAGAATAACATATATCATTCCTTTTCAAATCCTTAACAAACTGTCTACCTTCCATTAAACAAACTTTCACAGATGTACATATCTCTCCAACAGATTCTTCAACCAAAGGTGACAAGATTTTCTTCTTATCATCAACCCAAATAGTATATGTGTTCACTCTTCCATCATGTATAGCATTTCTATCATATTTCCAAGGTCTACCCAACAAAATATGACAACAATCCATTGGCCTTATATCGCACAACAACTTATCATAATATTTTCCAATTTTAAGATTCACAAAACATTGTTCACTCACCATTAAGGTATGCTCATCCTTTATCCATGAAATCAGATAGGGCTTTTGGTGCTTCATTTTTTCCAATTACAACTTTGTGACCATCTCCTCCGATGCTAGATTTTCTGAGCTTCCACTATCAACAATTACCTTCCAAACTTTGTTTGCAACTCTACATCTGGTCTTGAACAAACTTTTCCCTACAGTATCTTTCTTTTCACTCCATAATAATCTTCTAACCATTAGGTTTCCTTCCTTCTCAGGTTCATTCAATGACTCTTCTTGCACCAAAGCATTTTTTCTACTACCAACTTTCTTACTTGCATGTGTACACTCAAAAGATCTATGCCCTTATTCACCACAATTGTAACAAGTTCCTTGGAACCTTCTTCCATTGTAACCACCTCAGGAGTAGTTGTCTCTTCCTTAGAATGAGCTTCCACCTTTCCACTCAATCTTTCCTTTGTCTTGATGTGTGTCTTGATTTGTCTTGTCCTAATGAGATCTACTATTTTCACCATATGATCTACCTCTTCCTCTAGGGAATCTACCTTCTCTTCCTCTTTTCCTTTGTTCATATCTTTTGTTGAATTTCTCCTCATCTTTTAGGGAAAACTGATATGCCTCTTCAATTCTCTCCATTTTTACCAAGTTGATCTCATCTTGTATAGAACTTCTTAATCCATTCAAATATCTTGCTATTATTTCCACCTCATCTTCAAAATATCTAAATCTGATGTCTAATATACTAAATTCCTTGGTTTAATATTTTACTGAGCTATCTTTCCACTTCAAAATTTGCATTCTCCTAACTAGGTTAATCTGGTAATCACAACGTAGAAAATTTCCTTTTAATTTGTTTATCATCTTGTCCCATACCTTGATCTGATGATCATATTTTGTCATTAGTATACAAAGGAAATAGTTTTTGAACCGTTGGTAACATGATCGTCGAAAGACAGGTTTATAGTGCAACCTGACACAACAGAAAATAGAGGTCACCAATAATGTTAAAGTGCAAGTGAACACTGAAACCAATTTTCACCAATAGACAAGTTCACAGAGGAACCCGACAAACATATTTACAGTGTAAACCGAAAGAAAAATTCATAGAGGAACCTGACACACAAGTTCACAGTGAACACCGACAGTCAGTCTATAGAGAAAACTGAGAAGAAAAATGTCTACAGAGACATCGCTAAGGAGAGACTACAGAGAAACCTGAGCACCAGTCTACCGAGAGACAACTTTAATTCCAAGAAATGTGGATCTGAGTTACACGTCAGAAAAAACACTTGAGTTTTATATTTAGCTTTAAAGCTTATCTTTAAAACCATTTTTTGAGGGACAAGTAAAGCACATGTAATTGTTTTAATCAGTTTAACTGATTGTAAACATGCAAACTAGGAGGATCAAGGTCAAGTTGTAAACCTTTGATCATAGAGTTTTCATTGTAAAGCATGAAACCTAAAATAGGCCAATCCAATGTATAAATAGATGTGTAATTAATCAAAACATATTGGTGTGATGATGATAGTAGCCACAACAAATATCTATGGATCAGACAGAGAGTTTTATGCAGAAGGACAACAAAAGATAAAATCAATTATCAAGAACAAGATTCAAGGCTACCGAGAAGAATAGAGGTATTAATCAATCACTATAGGTGATACACATACATTGTGAACTTAAAGGATATGTACTCAACAATTCAAGATTGCACATACTCAGGTCAATAAGTATTTTTGACTTCATTCTAGAAAGTGTAGCAAATAGAAGAAATCCTTTAAGAAGGTGGATTTAACAATCCTTATTTAAATCTCTTAACTGAGTGCACACTAAACAGTGTTGCTAAATCTCTTAACCGAGTAGACCTAACTAGTCTAAAATGTTACGCCTAACAAGGTAAGATCATCATAAGTGATCAAACTTGTAGCCTTAACCGACACCTTCCATTATGCAGATAGTGAAGCTTTGTGGGTTTCATCCCCACCGTAGTTTTTACCTTCCAACATGGGTTTTCTGCATTACCAATTCTTTTGTCATGTGTCATTATTTTTCATGAATGTTTCTATGAATGTTTACATACAAATTAAGTTTATGATTTGATATTACATGCATAAAGATAAGAATAGCCTCTATGGTTGGTAATGCAAGGAATTGATTACTAAAGGATTAAAGGTTAATTGATAAAAAGTTGTAAGGGTACTGATTCACCCTTCCCCTCTTAGTACACACCATTCCATTATTCCAATAATTGGTATCAGAGCTAGATCTCTTATTTGGAAAAGTTTAAATCACTTAAGAGAAAAGATCATACAATGGAAAGGTATAAGCTAGACAAGAATATTGAGAATCAGAAGTTGGAGATACATATCTTCTATGAGAAATACAAAGAAGCAAGAATCAAGATGAGAGAGCTACTGGATGAAAGAAAAGCTATGGAATCTCGCTAAAATTAAATAGACTATCATGAAGAAGAGATACCTAATTTGTTTCAGCCATCAGGATCTACCTCTAGAAATACATCAGACACATAAGAGGGAAGCATTACAAGTCTGAATGAAATCAATCAACATCTGATAGAACAAGTAAAGATACTGCAGATCGGTCAAGAGACACAGATGGTAAGGATGATTGATGTTATGAATAATGCTAGACAAGTTGAACAAGAAAGAACATTAGCTATTGATGACATGAGGAAGATCACTCAGAAGTTATGAGAGAGAGAGAGAGAGAGACTTACTTAACATCATCATGAGATCACCAATCAAATTGTTCTTATGAGTCACGAGGAAAATCGAGTGAACATATAACTCAATGGAAAATTAGAAGCCATTGGTTAGATAAGAGAATAAAATGAAAGACTAAAGCATGAAGTGAGGATTCAACAACAACACAATGATATGATCAAGAAAGCTGAAGAGAGTACCAAATGAATGGATGATTTTCTAAATGTACAAAGAAGAGTCAAAAACAATACTATTCTATGGTATATCACGAATGGAGAATCATCAAATAAATATGATCAAAATATGTCTACACAAATCCAAGACCAAGGAAGCAGTCACACAATCATTGTGGAAAACCAGGCCACACATCAAATGTTTGCAGGAGAAAAGCTAAAGGTATTCCTAAATCCACATCTACATTCATAGTAAATTGTTATAACCGTAACATGAATGGACATAAAGCATATAAATGTAAATCTAAGGTGAAACAACTAAAGAGGGAATCCTACATGGAAAATTGTTATTCAAACCCTAGACTATTGCCTTAATCTTGGGCAAAGAGTCAAGTGAAATATAATTCCACAACAAACTAATTAATGGAAATACACAAGAAGTTTAGATATAATGCCTTAAAAACTACCTTTTCATTTCCACACCTTGTATCAAATTCTCACACTACTATTTAACCCTATGGAATCACTCCCTCCTTGAAAGAAACTTATAAGCAATTACACAATTACCTTATAATTGGTATGTTTAAGATGCCTTGCAAATTAAACATACAAGAGAATAAACAAAAATATAAGAAGACAACAAAATCTAAAACAGGGAACTCCACTATATTTTATTAATATGTTATTGCTTCAATACAATCAAAAGACTAAAAGCTTAAAAAATCAGACAAAAATTGATAAGTCTGCCTCACAGTTATATATTTCATCATGCTTACATTATGTTACATCTTATTATTTATAGAGTCTTAGCCATCTTGGAATCCTTAAAGATTAAGGATGAAACAAGCTTCGGATGGCTAGACCTAACCTAAAGGAACTAAAAGACAAAAATACAATTAGGCCTTAAAGCGGTGGACAAACAAAATAAGGAAAAGACCAAATCTGATTTCCAAATCTTTGATAGCTAGCACCTTTGTCCGCAGATATTTTGGATAACCTCTTGTAGTTGTTGCAAGACCTAGTGACCACCAATACAAGTTATATATTTCACCTGGCTTCGAAACCCTATGCCATAAGTGTAGAGGATTTGGTTGTCCTCGGTAATATACCCTAGGCCTCAAATTCTTAGTGTTCATACTGTTAACATTTGGAAGTTGATGTGGACTGATAAGGAACATCTGGATTCCCATAGGAGGGATACATTTATGCCCAGACAGTTCAAGATTCTTCATTTTATAATTGGTAAAAGAGCCCCGGATTCAGTAAATAAATGGTTGAGTCAATACAAAATGACTGTGGCCATTTATAGGTATGTAGACCCAGAGGGTTCTATTAAAGGTGCTAAGAAACTTATGAATCCAAGTATACTAGATGTCAATGAACATGAGGAATGTATTGAAGAGGATTTAATCAGAAACATCTTGGAGGATGAAGAAGTAGCCAGAAGGGCTGATCAATACCAGGATCTGGTAAGCCTAGAAAATTAAATAAGGAAGAAGGGAATTCCCTTTGGGGCTTCTTTCTAGATCTACCCTATATACATAGACTCACCAAAATGATGGAGTCATATAATACCTTGTACATTCAACTGGAAGGGATGATTGAAGATAAAGAGAGGGGTCCAAACAATTAAACTTATTTAGAATATGAGGAAGAAAGTGATGGAGGTTATTCAATCCATAGCCCTCCAGCAGTGGATCAACCACCTAGCATAGAGAAAGGAATGGAGGTGGATCTTACAAAGGTACCTGACATTGAGGTGACTACTGAACCACCTAAGAAGAAAAAACAAATTGAATCAGGGGAACCTTCCCATACCAAGGAACAA
The DNA here is from genome assembly GCA_018584345.1 of Thuja plicata. NCBI lineage: Eukaryota > Viridiplantae > Streptophyta > Pinopsida > Cupressales > Cupressaceae > Thuja > Thuja plicata. The sequence continues at coordinate 574,348 of MU227709.1, read as the reverse complement.
GAAAATAAAAAGGATATGATAAGTGCCCTAATCACTAGTAATAGAGATTATGAACACCAATTGAGGAAGGCCATTAGAGAAGTAAAGAAAGTAAAAGGGGATGAACAAGAAGAAGTTGAAATGCCCCTCTTATTATGCCAAGACGAAAGGATATTGCATCAAGAATAGTTTTTAAGTGATGATAATTTCATCAAGACCAAAGAATTCAAGGATTTCTTGATTTGGGTGAAGCAACAACAAATTGGATCACAACTACAGCTAACTAAGGGAGTTACAGTGCCTAATGAATCTTTGCAGGCCTTGCAAGAATATGATCCTGAATCTAAGACCATGATACCAGAAGAAGCAAGGAAATTGGTTACATCTAGTGGGACGTTGCTGGTGGAAGGATGGGATTTAGCATCTACCTTCATAATTGATCAGATTGGGAGGCAAATTGATGCAAACTTGTCTTCTGAGACACAAATTAGTGATATGATTAGGGGATGTGGATATGATCCACGATCTCAAACTTTGGCAATGTGGGCCCTTGCACCAAAGACACAAAAACCTTCTCTAATCAATGTGCAAGAAAAGAAAGATGGGGATAAGATCATTTGGTCTATCCACAACACTGGTGATTTGGAGATATCATAGGAACTCACACATTTTGCACACCTAATTGAAGCTAAAGTAGAGAAGATGTCCAAAAGGTATCAGAAGCTCTTTGATGAATCAAGTGCAGTGGTGAAAGATAGGGAATTATGCTTGATCAAGATCAAAGAATTAGAAGGAGAGGTGGAGGAATTAAATAAGAAATTACAATAGGCCCCAAAGGTCATTCTTACCCTACCTAAATAGGTTGTAGATGCTCATACTGAAACAACATAGGATATCTCAGCAGGGACAAAGCAAGTAGATAGTGATTAGAACAAAGTGGCTTTGGAAGCCCTATGGAAAGTTCTGCAACATAGGATTAATATACTAAAAGGAAAAGAATATTTAGGGCATAACACTTATAGTAAGTTACTTGACCTAAAAATAGAGGTCAATAATCATATTTCAATTTTGAAGCCTTATTTTGGAACTTGGTCAGGTAGGACATCACTTTTTAAAAGGCTAGGAGCCTTACAACCACATAGGGTAGATTTTCTTGATATTGTCACTCAAGTGGGAGAAGAGATTGAAAAAATTGGAGTCTGGAGCTAAGACAATTCTGACTCCAAGTATACTAGATGTCAATGAACATGAGGAATGTATAGAAGAGGATTTAATCATAAACATCCTGGAGGATGAAGAAGTAGCTAGAAGGGTTGATCAATACTAGGATCTGGTAAGCCTGGAAAATAAAGTAAGGAAGAAGGGAATTCCCTTTGGGGTCTTCTTTCTAGATCTACCCTATATACATAGACTCACCAAAATGATGGAGTCATATAATACCTTGTACAATCAACTGGAAGAGATGATTGAAGATAACGAGAGGGGTCCAGACAAGCAAACTTCTTCAGAATATAAGGAAGAAAGTGATGGAGGTTATTAAATCCATAGCCCTCCTCTAGTGGATCAGCCACCTAGCACAGAGAAAGGAATGGAGGTGGACCTTAAAAAGGTACCTGACATTGAGGTGACTAATGAACCACCTAAGAAGAAATGTAAAATTGAATCAAGGGAACCTTCCCATTCCAAGGAAGAAAAAAAAGAAAAAGGACATGATAAGTGACCTAATCACTGGTAATAGAGCTTATGACTACTAGTTGAGGAAGGCCATTAGAGAAGGAAAGAGAGTAAAAGGGGATGAACAAGAAGAAGTTGAAATGCCCCTTTTATTATGCCAAGACGAAAGGATGTTGCATGAAGAAAAGTTTTTAAGTGATGATAATTTCATCAAGACCAAAGAATTCAAGGATTTCTTGATTTGGGTGAAGCAACAACAAATTGGATCACACCTACAACTAACTGAGGGAGATACAATGCCTGTGATATCCCCAAATAACTAGTGTTATGGATAGACCAAATGATCTTATCCCCATCTTTCTTTTCTTGCACATTGATTAGAAAATATTTTTGTGTCTTTGGTGCAAGGGCCCACATTGCCAAAGTCTGAGATCATGGATCATATCCACATCCCCTGATCATATCACCAAAGCTTGTTGAGTTAGTCATTATTTTGTTAGAGATTTTTCTTAAAGAATCAAAATAGATTAATGACTAACCAACTCTATAACTCCCAACTCCTGATTCTTGCAAGACAAAGTCTAATTTATGAGGATTAATCCTCCATCTTCTTCTAGCTCCACAGACTAAGGAGGGTGTACCTTCAATAGGTTACTGCTTTTTAGTAAACTTTAATAGTGGATATGGGGTCACACTGGTTTTCCTATTTCCTTTTGTTGTATTTATTAATAAAACCTCTTACAGATAACCATAAGCAATCTAATACAGAGCTTAAAAAGCCATACCATAAACATAGAAATGACAAACAACAGTGATATAAGGATTCTCATCCTTCTTCTTTTTAGAGTTCTTTAACTCAAGAAGGCTAACCAAGATGATTCTCTCTCTAAGGAATTAATAAATTGAATTGTATTCTTCAATACAACTACTTAAGCATGTATATTATTTTAGAACTAGAAAAGTAAATTATTTGTTTGTTTTAATTTTGATGATGGATAACTGCTATTCAAACCCTAGACTAGTGCCTTAATCTTGGACAAAGAGTCAAGTGAAATATAAAGCCACAACAAATAAATTAATGGAAATACACAAGAAGTTCAAATAGAATGCCTTACAAACTACATTTTCATTTCCACACTGTTGTATCAAATTATCACACTAATGTTTAACCCTCTGGAATCATTCACAAGAATTACTCCCTCCTTTAAAGAAACTTATAAGCAATTGCACAATTAACTTATAAATGGTATGTTTAAGATGCCTTACAAATTAAACATACAAGAGAATAAACAGAAATATAAGAAGACAAAAAATATGTAAAACAAGAAACTCCGCTGTATTTTATTAATATGTTGTTGCTTCAATACATTCAAAAGACTTAAAGCTTAAAAACTCAGACAAAAATTGATAAGTCTGCCTCACAGTTATATGTTTCATCTTGCTTACATAATGTTACATCTTATTATTTATAGAGTCTTAGCCATCTTGGAATCCTTAAAGGATAAGGATGCAACAAGATTTGGATGGCTAGACCTAACCCTAAAGGAACTAAAAGACAAAAATACAATTAGGCCTTCAAGCGGTGGATAGACAAAATAAGGAAAAGACCAAATCTAATTTCTAAATCTTTGATAGTTGGCACGTTTGTCTATAGATATTCTAGATAACCTCTTGTAGTTGTTGCGAGACCTAGTGACCACCAATACAGGCTAATTTACACTAGTCTTTTTTAATGATTATCCTCCTTGTGCTCAAAGAGGAGGTGCCAGGTGCCTCTTCATTCTTCATCCAAGATGTCTAGGACAACGGTTGCAGGATTTTTCTTCTTGGGCTTGGTGATGTTATCCCATTTTGTAACCTCTGCCTCCAAAGGCCAATTAAAGCTATGTATATTCTTTATTTGTTCCTTTTTTCTATCCCATCTGGCATATATGAGGAGCTTGACATCTGTCATAAACTTAATGAAGTCTATTTTTGTTTTAAAAGTCTCATCTAAAGTCTTATTAAAACTATCCATATCTAATGTAACATTATCTAATATAAATGCCTCTTTAATAGGCAGTAAGGTATCAAATTCACCTTTCCAATATGATATTGCTTTGATCTTATTATTAGCTCCCTTTATTGGAGGAATAAACCTATTATAGTCTAGCCCAAACATGCTAATTTTGGCTTGTATCTGATTTGCCTTGGCTTTGAAGAAAGACAAAGTTGCTCCAATTTGTTCAATCTCTTCTCCCACTTGAGTGAAAATCTCAGGAAGATCTACCCTATGTGGTTGTAAGGCTCCTATCCTTTCAAAAAGTGATGTCCTACTTGACCAAGTTCCAAAATAAGGGTTCAAAATTGAAATGTGATTATTGAACTCTATTTCTAGGTCAGGTAACTTAATATAAGCGTTATGCACTAAATCACCTTTTCCTTTTAGGATATTAATCGTATGTTGCAGAACTTTCCATAGGGATTCTAAAGCCACTTTTTTCTGATCACTCTCTAATTACTCTATCCCTGTTGAGATATCCTCTATTGTTTTAGTCTGAGCATTTGCAACTTGTTTAGGTGGGGGAAGAATAGCCTTTTGGGCCTCTTGTAATTTATTATTCAATTCCTCCACCTCTCCTTCTAATGCTTTGAACTTGATCAAGCATAATTCCCTAATTTTTTAGACCTTTTTCTTTCAGAATCAAAACTTATAGAGTTGGTTAGTCATTAATTTGTTAGAGATTTTTCTTGCAGAATCAAAAAAGATTAATGACTAACCAACTCTATAACTCCCAACTGCAAATCTTGTTTCATCTTTAATCTTGAAGGATTCCAAGATTGCTAAGACTCTATAAATAATAAGATGTAACATAATATAAGCATGATGAAATATATAACTGTGAGGTAGACTTATTAATTTTTGTCTAAGTTTTTAAGCTTTTAGTATTTTGAATGTATTGAAGTAGTAGCATATTAATAAAATACAGTGGATTTTCATGTTTTACATCTTTGTTTTCTTCTTATATTTGTTTTTATGCTCTTGTATGTTTAATTTGTAAGACATCTTAAACATACCAGTTATAAGGTAATTGTGCAATTGCTTATAAGTTTCTTTCAAGGAGGGAGTAATTCTTGTGAGTGATTCTAGAGGGTTAAACAGTAGTGTGAGAATTTGATAGAGGGGTATGGAAATGAAAAGGTAATTTGTAAGGTATTCTATCTTAACTTCTTGTCTATTTCCATTAATTATTTTGCTATGGATTTATATTTCACTTGACTCTGCCCAAGATTAAGGCACTAGTCTAGGGTTTGAATAATAGTTATCCATCATTAACATTAAAACAAACAAATCATTTACTTTTTTGTTCTAAAAGAATATACATGCTTAAGTAGTTGTATTGAAGAATACAATTCAATTTATTGATTCCTTTGAGAAAGAATCATCTAGGTCAGCCTTCCTGAGTCAAAGAATTCTAAAAAGAAGAAGGATGAGAATCCTTATATCACTGTTGTTTTCCATTTCTATGTTTATGGTATGGCTTGTTAAGCTCTGTATTAGATTGATTATGGTTATATGTAAGAGGTGTTATTAATAAATGTAACAAACTAATTAATGGAAATACACAAGAATTTCATATAGAATGCCTTAAAAACTACCTTTTCATTTCCACACCCCTGTATCAAATTCTCACACTATTGTTTAACCCTCTGGAATCACTCACAAGAATTACTCCCTCCTTGAAAGAAACTTATAATAAATTGCACAATTACCTTATAACTGGCATGTTTAAGATGCCTTACAAATTAAACATACAAGAGCATAAATAGAAATATAAGAAGACAAAAAAGATGTAAAACATGAAACTCCACTCTATCTTATTAATATATTGTTGCTTCAATACATTCAAAAGACTAAAAGCTTAAAAAATCAGACACAAATTGATAAGTCTGCCTCACATTTATATATTTCATCATGCTTACATTATGTTACATCTTATTATTTATAGAGTCTTAGCCATATTGGAATCCTTAAAGATTAAGGATGCAACAAGATCTGGATGGCTAGACTTAACCCTAAAGGAACTAAAAGACAAAAATACAATTAGGCCTTCAAGCGATGGACATACAAAATAAGGAAAAGACCAAATCTGATTTCCAAATCTTTGATAGCTGGCACCTTTGTGTATAGATATTTTGGATAACCTCTTGTAGTTATTGCGAGACCTAGTGACCACTAATATAGGCTAACTTACACTATTTATTTTTAATGATTATCCTCCCTGTACTCAATGGCTGTAGGCTTTTTCTTCTTGGGCTTGGTGATGTTATCCCATTATGTAACCTTTGCCTCCAAAGGTCAATTAAAGCTATAGATATTCTTTATTTTTTTCTTTTGTCTATCCCATCTAGCATCTATGATGAGCTTGACATTTGTCACAAACTTAATGAAGTATGTTTCTACTTTAAAATCCTCATCTAAAGTCTTATTAAAACTATCCATATCTAATGTAACATTTGTATGCACCCTAAAATGGTCGCCTAGACTTTGGGCCCCATTTATTATTTTATCAATTTATCAAATCCCTGAATCAATACTTTCAAATATCAACAATATCAATTATATCAATTTCCTTGATCAT